>ML807311.1:242637-254971 GCA_009831015.1 Picea engelmannii
AAGTGGGCAAAGTGACCTAGAAGATGTTTTTAAGGAAGCTACTTGGAGAGTATAAATAAGAGGCAAGGCTCTCTCATTTTAGATCACACTTGAGCATATTGAATATCTATAGGTTTCTAAGGTAACCAAAGGATATCTAAGCCAAATTTAAGAGGGAAGGTGAAGAAAATAAGGCCATAATTCAAGGGAGGATAAATTCTTTTGATGATGCTTTCTAAGGTATGCTATTTACAGGCCATCTCACCATTTTCACAATAAATTATTTTATAGAATGATTCAGACCGTGAAATTGATATGTCATTGAGGAAACATATCCAAGTATCTGTGGTAAAAAATTCAGCTTGTGGGTCATTGTATTTTTGGAGTTACACTCCGTGGAAAATAAGGTTTGTGGCTAGTCTTGAAACTAGTCTAAAACAAGTGTTTCAGATAAAAATGTCATAACTTCTTCATAAAAAATCCAAATTCAGTAGAACCAAATGTGTTGGTTAGATTACAGTCTGTAGTATTCTCTGTAACATTTTCAGATCCATTCAACAAATATCCCGTGCGGTGAATGCTATACAAGGCCACTCTTTGGAATAAGCCATAATTCAACAAGGTATGCCATTTTCGCTATAACTCCTTTTATGAGAGGTTCCAAGTAGTGATACCTGGAGGAATTGCACAAAAAACACTGAAGAACATTGTGTATCATTTTTATATCTTTATTCATTACATGTACATAGTTTTGATTATTTCAAGTTAGGGTTGTTGACTAATCCAAAACTAGGCACGTGAGACTAAAAAAAAGTTTGATGAAAATTCTAGTCTATTGTTGTTAAAGTTAAGGAAGGTTTACAGGTATGTGATCATATACACTAGGTTTATTATAGAGTTACAAATCAGATTTGGATGATGAAATTGACGAGGGCATTTGGTTGATGTACATGTCGGGTACATGGTTGAGACAAGTACTTGATGAGTTGACACATACATGAGGTGTATAATTGATGATGTTGGTACATCTTGATGAGTCATAGTTGATGAGTAGTTGATACATGATTGGTACATACTTGGTACATGGTTGAAGGCACTTGTTAGTAGTATTGTTGACACATGGTTTATGGATGATGTGGCATGCTTGCATTATTAGAAACACATATTGATCTTGGTGATGATTATGAGTTGTTTTGTTATACTTGGTTGATGCACATATTTGAGAGTTGTCTTGGTGATTGATCTTAGTGAGTAGATCTGATTTGGTTGATAAGATTGATGAGATAGGTTGTTGTGATATGTTGTTTGGACAAGTTGTTGTGACATGTTATTTGTACAAATTTGGTGCATGGTTGATGCACTTGTTCATGGTACAAGTTGAGGTACAGGTTGGTGCATGGTTGATGCACTTTTTTATGGTACAAGTTGATTACAGGTTGTTTGGTACATGTTGGTGCATGGTTAATGCACTTGTTTATGGTACAGGTTGATTGCAAGTTGCAGTATAGGTTGATACATGGTTCAGGTTATTGGTACATGTTGATTGGTACAAGTTTATAGCAATATATCTCACAGTGATAGTCTGACAATGGTTCCATCATTCTACTTATACATCATGGCGGTTGGACAGGGCAAGGACAGGTGGTTGTAGCCACCTTCTGGTTGTAGCTAGAGAACACAGGGGGTTGTCGCCTCCTTCTAGTTGTAGCCAAAGAATTGAGGAGTTGGAGCTTCCTTCAACTTATAGCCTGAGAAACTAGGGGGTTGGAGCCTCCTTCTAGTTGTAGCTGGAAAACAAAGGAAGTTGGTGCTTCCAATGAATGTAATTCTTCAAGACATATAAGGTAAAGCATTTCGTGGTTTTCCTCCACTTTGAGTTTCCATGTAAAACATTGGCGTACTGTGTATGTGTATGATTTTTCATTTGTTCATTGCTTATTTACTCTGCAGTTATTGGATGATAATGATACATTGATATAACACTTGGATTATATGGTTAAAAATGATTAAATTTCTCTATTACTGATTCACCCCCCCTCTCAGTAATCCAACAAGGATATGATTATGAGATCATTTATAACAAGCGAAAGGAGAATTTGGTAGCTGATGCTCTTTCTTGAAAATATGAAGAAGAAGGGTCACTCTTTTCACTCTCCTTCATTGTATTATATTGGTTGAATGAACTCTATAATGATTTTTTCATAGATCCCAAGATTGCCAACCCATTCCAACAACTTCAACATGATTCCAATGCATCTCTAGGCCACACTTGGTACAATGAAAAGATCCACTATAAAGGGTGTTTGTATTTGATCAGACAATTTGACTTTAAATCAACCATTCTATTTGAATTCCATGCATTACCAACAACAGGTTGTTCTAGCTTTCATAAACCATATGAACATATTAAACGCTCATTCATCTAGGATGGCACGAAGAAGGAAAGCTGTAGTTTTGTGGATGAATGTGATCTTTTCCAATACCATAAGGGAGAAATAGTGAAAACTCTAGGAGAACTACAACTTTTACCTATTCTGCTTACTATATGGACATACATTTCTATGGAATTCATTGTGGGGTTACCCAAATATGGTAATAAATGTATCATCATGGTTGTGGTTGATCACATTTCCAAATATGCTCATTTTTATGTCCTCCAACAACCCTTTAAAGCTTCCATAGTTTCTCAAGTCTTCATGGATAACATATTCAAACTACATGGTATGCCACAATCTATTGTCATGGACTGTGATCCCACTTTCACTAGCAACTTCTGGATTTTTTTTTTTCCGGCTCTAGGGCACTCAATTGCATCTCAACATTACGTATCACCACCCCCAAATTGATGGTCATACTGAAGATATCAACAAGTGTCGGGAAGCCTATTTGAGGTGATTTACTTCTAAACAAAGTTTCAATGGGTTCAATGGTTACCCCTAGTAGAATGGTGGTACAATACAACTTATCATGGTGCCACTTTCATGACCCCATTTAAGTATATCTATGGCCAAAATCTTCCATTGTATTATCTTACTCACCAGGCATCTCTAAGGTACAAGAGGTTGAAAAAACCCTTATAACTTAGGTCAATATTGTATGAAATCTCAAAGATAATTTGGTCATGGCTCAAAATCAAATGAAGCAACATGATGGTCATCATCATTGTGAACACCTTGAAGAAGGGGATAATGTGTTCCTTTGTCTGTAGTTGTACAAAAAGACCTCCCTAAAAGATGACCACCACTAGAAGCTTGCTCCAAAATTTTATTGCCCCTGTAAGATCCTCAAGTGTATTAGGCCAATTGCTTACAAATTAGAACTTCCAAGCCACTCTAAAATCCATCCCATCTTTCATGTCTTTTTCTTAAAGAAAGTGGTTGGATCTAATTGCCATGTTCAAACTAGCCTTCTTGAATTGGATGAAGAAGGTTCCATTTGGTTGCATCTTGAGGTTGCCCTTGACAAACGAGAGCGTCGTCTCCTCCAACACACTATCAAGGAGGTCCTAATCCAATGTAAGGATACACAACCAAATGATACTACATGGGAACCGACATCCAATCTACAACACTTCCCTCATCTTGAGCCTCGAGGACAATGTTGTTTTTTTAAGGGGGAGGGCATGCAAGGGTCCTAACCTCCCTAACCCCCTACGTAGATAGATAGGTTACCTTGTATTTCTATCTATGGAGGCCATCATTAATAAATAAGACTAAATAATGCCCATGTAGTAGTGTGAAACAAATTATTGTAAGAAGGATTACTAGAAGGTTTTGCCTACTAGAAAGTTATTTCTCTAGAATGTTCCTAAGAGGTAGAAAGTACTATATAAAGATGTAGAATCATTGTAAAAAAAGTCTTGTAAATAATTTGTAATCTAATCTTTAATCTATTGGAGGTTTCCCGCTTGAAGAGGTAAGTGAACATTACATCCATATTAATAAAGGTATATTCTGGTTCATATTGTCTATTGTGTTTTGCAAATTTGTTTCTTTTAGCAATTTATATGAGTAATATCTATAGTTTTTTCTATGAATATTTTTAATTGGAACATCACAACCACTCAGGAACTCAATCTGGTTGACATGGGCATCTTATATTCTCTCCAATATATTTGCAACAACCAGAAAAGCTACAACAACTATATTGTTTGTTGAATCCATACCTCTTCGGATACTACCAACACTTGTCTTTGCACTAAATGAAATATTATTATGAGTACCATAAAAGGAGATGTGATTGGCATAGCATGACTAGAAGTTTTCATAGACATTGACATTGGTAAATTTCATGGAGGCATTTTTTTCATTTTTGTAAACCTTGCACTTGCAACCAAAAGCATGAGCACTTGAGCTTACAAAAAATGCCCTAATTTATATGACTTGACTAGTAATTATAGAATTGAAACTATGACAATAAATGAGATAATTAGAAATGTGACTTGACTAGTAATTATAGAATTGAAACTATGACAATAAATGAGATAATTAGAACTAGCTAACTGTTTGACCACAATAAGTCTTTTTCATAGATGTGCTCAATGTTCATAAAGCATTGCTAAAAAATTATCTTTGGGCCACACCAACCCTTAACATGACTAGATTTTTTGGGTGTCACTACCGTGAGTTTCAAACCTTGTCCATCTTACAGAATGAAACCCTCAAAATCCAATTGCAATAGTGGGAATTGATGTATAATTTTCCAACATTGCAAAAATGGTATGTTACACTATTTGATTTGGTTAAAATCTTTTGTCAAAATAAAGAGAAAAAAACACAGTACGAGTATGCAAAATTTGTAAAATTATGATCATACCCACCATTTCCCAAAGCCAATAAAGAAAATGGAAGATTTTATGGCAGTTTAGTTAGTTTAATTCTATAATTCTATTATGTAATCTTAGAAAGAATTATGTAATTATATTCCATGAAATAATTTAATGAGAAAGAATATGAGCAAACTAGAAATAAGATATCTATTAAACTCATAATAGATAAATAAGAATAATAAAATTAGAAAACACCCAAAACACATAGGATAAAATGATAAATAAGATATATAATGAACTCATAATAGATAAATTAAAAAAACACTCTTATTTGACATAGAACTCTTCAATTATTTGATCACCTCCTTTCATAATGAGGAAATAGATCATCTACAATGGAAAAAGTCTGTTTCAATTAGTTTTCAATTAGTTTCAGTGTCTATCTCTTGCATTGATTTCAATATATTACCTTTATGCATTGGTTTTGGTGTCTCTTGCATTGATTTCAATATATTACCTTCATTTTAGTGTTCATGTTAAATACCAAAGATCTAAACAAAAAAACACATATTTGGTATTTAACACTTCATGTATTAGTTTTAGTGTTTGTTGCATTGATTTCATCCATGACATAACATAAAATTGATTTTAGTGATCATATAACGAAAAATGATTTAGAGCAATAGAGTAGTTGCATTGATTTCATCTATGACACAACACAAAACAATAGAGTCCATTGAGTTTTATGATACAATGAAAAATGATTAGACTCTAGAGCAATCAAGTATGCAATAACCCAAAATGATTCAAAATATTAATTGAAGAAACAAGAAAATTAATCTAGTACATTTATCAAGTGAGATGGATTGAACAATAACATATTGCAAACCAATTTCAAACTACATATTATGATGTTGTGAAAGAGATTAGTCCATCACTTTGTTTGATTGGGTTTGATTCCTTTGTTAGTATTTTTACATTAAAACTATTATAATATTAAGATATATAGAATGTTAAGATATATAAAATGCATTAAAACCAAATGCATGCAAAATAATGAGATATAATTACGAGGAACATAAGAGTGTGGAGATGAAAATATTGAAAAGCTAGTACATGTGGATAAATGAGAAAGCTAACATGTGTGGGTAAAAGAAAAGAGGATCATTTAAAGTTTTGAGGTGGCTAGTTTTGAAGTGGCCTTCTTGATAATACTCTCCATATTATAAATGATACTTAGTAAATTTCAAATGATGAGATTCATTTCAAATGTATACTTATACATAATGGTGATCCTCTATAATTTTCAAGTGACCACCTCCCACTTTATCTTAACTGTGAATTTTGGTAGATTAGATGGATCAAATCTCTAGAGATGCAAATCAATTTAGATATTTATATGCAACCTTTTTCAAATAATTAACATAGTTTCATTTTCATATTTGATATAGGCTAGGTTCTTTGGGCCATTTGAATCCAAAACCTTCATGCTATGTGAGATTATACTTGGCTTATACAATAAGTACGTCCAACTCCCATGCATTTGTAATTTTGTAGCCTTGGTTTGCATGCTTGATCCTATTTATCTTCGATGCATTAAATTTATATTTACACTAACCACAAGTTTTTTAATCCAGACTTACTAAATCCAGTGGCATATCCGTATTAAGAATTTCGTTCTACATAATCATGGCTGTACTATTGCCTTAATCAAGCTCTAAGGAAACATAGAGGATTACTTGCCATTTGATTTTTTTATTAATACAGTGATCATAAACATAGAGGATTACTTGCCATTTGATTTTTTTATTAATACAGTGATCATATATTGTATACAAAGAATCATTCTGAAAGATATAATATGGAGCATACCCTTCGTTTCATGAACAGTAAATTGGACTGCAGACTGATATATTTATAAGAGTAAGTAAGCTTCGCCTTATTCAAGCTAACTGAATACATAAAAATTCCTCTTTGTTTACTTTGAGCTAAAGTAGCATTGCCCCAGAATAAAAACAACATTAATCAATACACAGCTCTCCAAAAACTGCTTTGACATAATTGGACTAAGTTGCACTAACAGTTTCACAATACATTTACTTGGAACCACATTCCAAGATTTACATATAAGAGACACCGCACCATTTCGGTAGTGCATTGGCACATTGTAACTCCACGAAAGTTGCAGCTTGATCTCAGCAGCCACGTTAAAAATTAGCTCTGATGTTCAGTCCACGAACCTGCGTAAAAAAGGGATATATTAATGCCTTTAATAATTGAGATATCCATAATCTGTACAGATAGTTTGCCCTTGTATATATCTTGTATATCTTGAATATGTGTCTACGAATTAAGTTAGCTGAAAGTTCATTTAAGAGATTGTGCTTATCAAGCCGGTTCTTCGATATGGCAGCTGAATTTGATCTTTTCAGTGCATAGAAAAGTTGGATTTCAATACTCCCAATATACATACATCTGGATAAGTGGGGAGTAGTCTTAGCTACATGTTTCAGAAATGCAGTTTTGTTAACTTTGTTTCCATCCGAACAGATACAAATAGAGATAAAGAGGAAGTTTAGAAAATAATTTCCTAACTCTAATTAAAAAATAAGGATGTTTCGATCCTAAGAGATACAAATAGAGATAGGTCCCAAGTTTGGGAAATAATTTTTCAACTTTAATTTAAAATTAAGGATGTAAGTTTAAAAAAAAATTCTCCTCAACAAACTGATTTTATATATATAATATTAATAATCTAATTTTAAGATCACATCCAACCCATGCTACACACTAAATGATGGTGAAATGGTAAACAGACCATAGTTAAAATCTAGTTCTTAAGAGAGTGGAAGTTGAGTCCTCTTCAAGGCACAATATTGTTCATGCTTATTGAATGAAAAATTCAATGATAAATATTCCTAAGAGAGTATCTCAATAATAAATATCTCAATAAATTGAGATGTATGATTGTTTGTGGGACAAGGAATCTCTCTTCCCACCCATTTGATTGTTAGAGTTTAGGAGTGTTTGTAGAACAAGTAAACCCTCTGGATTTCAACCTATATTCAACCTATAATCTCTTAGGAAAAACACATATTCTTACTCATTAATCTCACTCTTTAGTGAATTAACATAATCATACCAAAATTAACATAATCATACCAAACCTGAGAAGAAACCTTATCTGTAACGAGGATGAGAACAAACCTGAGTAAGTGGGGTGGGGAGCTCCCTTCAGTCTTGTGTGTAAAGAGGATGAGAACAAACCAGAGTGAGTGGGGAGCTCCCTTCAGTCCAATCGAGGGACGGAGGAAGCGATAGAATCAGCTCCCGCATCAAGCATGGGACTAAGCTATTATAATAAACGCACACAATAGTCTAGTCAGATGCATGAAGTGGCAGCTGCATCCACTTCTTTGCACCCATGATTGAACTGAATGGAACTCCCCACACAGAGCCATTAAACAGTCGTGCTTTAGGAATTGCTTGCACTACCTGCTTGCAAAGCTTAGAGCTGTATTCATGTACAAACAAAAAATAATCGTGAAATTGTCTAGATGAACAAGCACTTCAATATCAGTAATATTTGAAACAAGAAATAAATTCATGTGCTCATGCAAGGACATTCATTCAAACTCCCAACTCTTTGTATGAACAAAAAGTCCCTATAATTCATCTATGTTCAGATGAAAATATGCATGAAAATATATTCTACAATCTGCATTTATAGCAAAGCAGGCCGAAAACTTAATAGCAGCAAAATATGGAAGATTGAGCATTCCCACATTTAGCTATAAACAAAACATATAGATTATATTCCCTAAAATTTTACAATCAGATTTCGTGCTTCTGTAAGGAAGTTGGATGCTATCCACATTCGAAATTTGACAATGTGACCCCGCATGGACGGCCCACCATTTCTTTGAAGTCTGTTCATTTTATAATCCATTTTTCTTGCTCAGACACTCAAGAATTGTAAGTATACACCGCTTAATTCCACTAGACTAATCTATCTTATATAGACTGAAAATTGGAGGTCAAAATCTTGTAAATATTTTATGGCTGCTACAACTTGGTGGCAACCCGTGATCTTTATCTTGTTTTCTACTAAATTACTTTGCTTGTCAATCTCATAATCTTCTGCAGGAAAGTAGGGACGGTCAGCCCGAGCAAGAATCAGATCATAAGCCGAATATAATAATGGTGTTTCGCAAGTTAGATGATCACTAATGGCTTGGGAAGAGATTGCTTATGCCATGCATTATTTCTAAAACTTATTCGACAGAGAGGAAAGGACAAAAAGTTGAGATCGTGGACACGGGAGCATATCTTATTCGTGATGTTAAAGTTGCAGAAGACGCTGCCCCTGCTATTCACAATTAGCAAAGTTTAAATGCATCGTAAATCTCTGCAAAAAGCAGGGCCTGATGTCATCCATTTCTGGCGGGATTTGTGAGGAGAATTGAGATCTGATAGAAAATGATGAGTGGTCCATTCAGCTTCACACGCGTCTGTTGGGTTTGCATTAAAAAAGGAATACGTATGGAGTGAAGCCTGCATACAGCAGGAGGCCGAATCGAATACAAGGGAAGGCGACATCTATTGGACGATGGAAATGGAATCCCAATCCCGATTTGAAAATGTTGGTGATAACCCTAGCCTCCGACTCATCAGACCATAAGACCGAAACCAGATCCACTACTGAGAATCTTTTGTTTGTACATAATTCTGTTGTTTGCACATAATTGGACCTCACCATGGACGTTATCGTTTTGGGATTTGAAAAAAAAGAAGCAATCGATACCTTTGCCTGCGTTGTAAAGCTGTTCCTCCTCCTGATCTCGTTACGAATAATTACAATTCGACATTTCCACCTCAACAATATACGGAAGACTTTTCTAGGCATGGCAGAGTGGAACCGAATTAGCTGATGGATGTGCTCAAGTAAGTGAAGGAAAATGCAACAAAATCCAATAAAGCTGCAGTTCGTAACACAACCTTCCAAATTTTCTTTTATCAAATACAATGCCTTTGACTACATATTCCACGTTTCTTTTTGCGTTTTTTTATGTCCATTCGGACATATAACATAAGCGCGGTTACATTAATCTCGGTCGTACCAAACAAATTTGCTCTTGGGACCAAGGTTTTTTTTTAAGTTCACGCTCCAATTTCCTTGATGTGATTGCACTTCCAGGGTTGCGGTTGACAACAGGAGTGACGTCTGCGGGCGCTGTCTGTGCCCAAGGTTTTCAGTAAGGTGGTTTGGCTTCAATTTCCTTTGATATGATTTCACCGGGTTGAAAACATCGGCAAACATTATGTATCAGCAGTGGAGGAATTAATGCTGTATATGTTAGGATATATTATGCATCAGCAGAGGAATTACCTTTGATATGATTTCACCCGTTTGAAAACATCTGGAAACATTATGTATCAACAGTATAAGAGTTAATGTTGTATATGTTAAAATACATTATGCATCAAGAGAGTAATTAATGCTGTATATGTCAGATATATATCATTCAACATAAAGTACAATGAGATTAATTAATGCTGTATATTTCACTATATATATTTTCCTATATAAAGTACAATGAGATTAGAGGGTATATATTCCTTAATTGCTATACTACAAGGTGCATATTATTTGCTTGAGGTTGCCCCCTCTCATAAGATTTGGTAGGTTTGGTTAATGCTTCTTGCATTGAGGTTAATGTGTTTGATGAGTGTCATTCAGAGGCGTTATGCTTTTTTGGCTTGAGTTTCTAGCTGCATGATCTTCACCTCTCATACTTAGTCTTCTATTGTTGGTGCTTCTGCAACCTTGCCTTTCCTGCATGGTGTTGAAAGAAACCCAGGGGGTCTATGTTGTGAGTTGAGTTCATGACAATGTGGTTTGGTTTAGGGTCTCCATTGTGAGTTAGGGCATTGCCACCAAGTTTTGTGATCTAGTTCAAGGCCCCCATTATGACTTCGAGCACCAACAAGGTTTGACAAGGTTTTCTTTTGGGGCTTGGAGGGGTTGGCTGTGCTTCAATAGTTTGGTTACGCTTTGTCTCTTGTTCTAGAGCTTAGGTTTTCTTGTTGGTATTTCCACTGTTTTAGTGTCTGAACGAGGTTGGTTTTTCTATGTTGGTTCTCTGCTTCAAGAGTTTGGTTATGTTTCATCTATTTGGGTATTTGCTTCTATATATTCAAACCCTTCAACCTTTTTGTGCCTCATGATGGAGTGCCAATTCAATAATTTCTATGCTCCTTAATGGAGGAGGAGTGTGCAAAGGCTAGAGGTGAGTGGTTCATTCTTGTAGTGGCCCATAAGCAAAGAGGAAGAGGAACTTGTATTTTATTCCTAGGATTCTTCTTCTCTTTTTATGGTAATTTTGTAATATCCCAAGTTCTAATCCCCACAATTATAATGTAATTGTGCAAATGTTAATTAGGCTGGTGAGTCCATATGGTTGAACGGGATAGCCCATATTGATTAATATGGCTAAGGGACCAATTATTCATTTTTTACATTAAAATAATTAATAAATAATAATAGTTGGCTGCGGTAACGATGAGGGGCTATGATTCCACAAGTGAGGGGGCTAAAGAGGGGTCCAAGGGGTTACCCATTTGTATTAATTCAACCAATTCATATTAATGTTTATTCACCCTTTGAAATATCAAAGAGATATTAAAGTGATGTAAGAGTGGTAGGTGAGAAATGTCAAATCATCCAATTTATGACAACATGAGCTAAGTACAACTACTTTTTGGGAAATGTGTGAGTCAAGCTTGCATGAGAAGGAAAATAAATTCGAGTTCATTCTTGGGGAATTTTTTCATGTTAGTTTTGGAGAGAAAGAGGAGGGTTGAGTGGTGGAAAAAAAATGCTATGCTTAAGGGAATCCATTAATGCACTAATTTATATATGATGAAAATGGGGCTATAGGCATGTTATGAAGGCTGTATTCCCGTGAGTGACATTTTCTGTTGAAGAAATGGTTCAAGAGCCTTGAGAAGGCTGTGTGAACACTCCTAGAACAACAAAGAATTCCTAGCATCCCTACCTGTGAGATTTTCTAGCCAACCGAGTGCACTAGAGATCAAGAGGGAAGTGGGAATGCTTGATGGATTGTGTGCAATGAAGGGGGATCCCATTCCTTGGGTTGTGTGGGTTGAGGGGAAAGAGAGAGCCGATGGATTGGAATTTGATGTGGAGTAGAACCTGAGTATTGGGCTGTTGAATTATGGAGAGTGGAAAGCCAAGAGGGCAATGCCTCCTTGTGGATTCATAGCCTCAGCTTGGGGGTGGTTGGATGATGAGGTTTGGAACATCAAGACTATGGCTAGGAGGATCGTCCCTTGTATGCAACCAATCGATTCAATAATTTTAAGATAAAGTTTTCTGTTGTGTCTTGAATTTTATTTCTGCTTTGTTTATGTCTAAATTGATTATTGTTGAGTTGCTTGCTAACGCCACATTCATGGTTTTATTATTGCTATCATTGCGTGAGTAAATCTAGCATGTTGTTGAGTTTATTTGTATAAAGAGAAAAAAAAATGTTTTGTTGGTTCTGGGTAGTTTACAATTAGTAT
>ML807312.1:10408-28048 GCA_009831015.1 Picea engelmannii
TTTTCCTTCTTCAAACTCTGGTTCCACGATCTTTCCTTTCACGATATCCAACACTTTATTCTTGGAAAGGATGAGGTCAATCCTTGTCTTCCACACTCTGAATTTAGAAGCCACTTCTAACTTGTTTTCTGACTTCATAGAGTAAGTCATGGCTGCTTTGACTTGGTCTACCCTAGATTTGACCAAAAACTCAAACTTGACATCATAACTGGCTGAGAGTACCAGGAGATGCGCTAGGCTAGGGTGCACTAGTCTATCCATAAATTAGGTCAATCCCTTCACTTAAGGTGCCTCAATGAGAGGGTTAGGTTTTCGTTGCTATAACAAAAAATGGATGCAACTGCAACTGAGCAAATCCTCCCAATCTATCTTCCAGCGGTTAAATTGTTCGAAGATAGTGTGGGCCCATAACCTGTTAGAATATAATGGATGTTCTCGTTTAACCATAGAAAATATAACGATATTGTCACCCAACCATAGGCTGAAGCCACCCTCGAGCACCTTAACCTTGACAAAGAATCATTCTGGAAGCAAACCCTAGGCTAGATAGCCAAACAAAGGTGGGGCACCTTTCTCCAAGGATAGCGCACCAAGCAAGAGTAACAAGAGTTGATCAGAGAGTCCAGACCATAACCAAGAGAGAGTCCAAGCCAAAATCGAAATTTGCTAGTTGCAGTAGCTACAACAACAACTCTCCTCCAAACTTGTGCAAAAACTGGCCAAATTCAGTGCACACAAGTGCTGCTTCTACAGTTCTGAGAATACTGGCCAGAATGAAGACTGGCCTCCTGTGTTTATACTAATTCTGGAAAACTTCCTGGTTCGACTTCTCATTTTGGGTACTAATTCTTTAGTATATAATATTTCCTTTAGTCGAATTCTTCTCTTGGAGGCTAATAACCTAATACAAGTCATTCTCTTGAGCCGACTTGTCTTCTAGGGTTATTAACCAATTAATTAGGGTTTCTTCTTGCTTCCCGTAATATTCTATTCTTGTTAGGTTTACACGTGGAGGTAAATACCTCCTGCAACTACCATAATATCAACACTTACAAGGGTTTTCCCCCAAACGAGTGCATATTCATCATCCCTAATTCTAGCATCACTAGATCTAAGAGAATGTATGTATCTTTTACATTCTTTAACATCTCTCCATTCCAATTCTAGAATGCGATCATGTTTTTGTTCTTACCTCCAAATTGTGGTTAATTTGGTATATGTTACATGATGCAAATAGAATAGACCCTTCCTGTGAAGCACCTTGATCAATCCATCAAAGAATTTGAAACCTTCATTGCATCCAACCCAAGGATATATGCCCATCCTCATATTGATCCCATTCTCAATCCTCCATAATAGCCATTGGAAAGTTATTATGAATGCTAGATTCATAAACTTCCAAATCACTAAAGGATTATTCCACTTTATGTTTAGAGACATGATCCACTCTTCCACAAAGTTCAGGGATATATATTTTTCATTATAACCTAATTCCACAATTCCTTGCCTCTAATTAAACACCAAACACATTTGGTAGCCAAATATTTTCTAAAGGAGTGTATATTCTTTAGGATCCACTCTCTCCCATATATTTTGGCAAGGAAACTTACTACCATTTTACTAATATAATTCCGTTTTTATCCCTATATATAAACCATAAAAATATAGAACTTAATTGCCTAATATTTTCTAGAATCCATTTAGGAACAAACACTAAAGACATCCAATAGATAGGAAAATCCTCAAGTATTGGTTTGATTGAAATGAGTCCACATCCTTGAGAAATCTATTAGTTATACCGAACAAAAAATCTATTTTCAACCCTAGTTATAAGCCAATGCCGATCCCTCTTACCATAATCATTTTGCTTAAGGTAAAACCCTAAGTATTTCATACCCTCCTGTAAATTAATTTTATGATATGGAAATAACTGAGTTATAAATATAGCTTTATCATCATATAAACTGTAGAGTGATACTACCATTTTTTGGATATTTACCAAGATACCTATAACAATGCAATACAAAATTAAAATTTCTCGAGATTCATTGCATCCCTCCTAGTGCCATCACGAAATAATAACATGTCATAAAAACAAGAGATGTGATAAAAAAATACCTCCCCCAATTTTAATGCCTTCAAAATTCCTAGTTCTTTTTGCATCGATAATTGATCTACTTTATCCTTCAACAACAATAAGAAATAATGATGGAAAGGGTGTACTTCCCTATCTGATCCCTCTCCCTAACCTAAATAACTCCAAGGCCAACTCACTTATTAAAATTATAAAAGAAATGGAGGTTACAAAACACATAACCTAGTTTACTATGTGGAGTTCAAAACTTAAGTGGATCATGATCATCTTTAAATACATCCATCTTTCCCTATCATAATCTTTGAATAAATCCAACTTCATCACCATAGAAGGAAGTTTCTTAGTCTTTATTGTGTAGAGTCCCTCTTGGGCTACAACCATTGCTTCAGGTATCTACCTACTTGATAAAAATCCAAATTGCTCAGTAGAGATGGATTCTAATATCAACCTCTTGACTCTCATTGTAATTACATTTGTAATAATTTTATAAATATAGTGACATGAAGAGATAGGAATGTATTTAAAGTCAAAATAATCTATATTATCACAATTTGGGATTAATGCCATGAAAGTGGTTTTAAATGCAATTAAAACCCTCCCATGTGTTCTAGAATCATTTATCACCCTCATTAATTCTTCAATTATCTCACTAAACCTCAAGAATAACTCTATGGGACATCCATCTATCCCAATGCTCTTTTCCTTTTGGAAATTGTGCATGACTAGTTGAAAATCATCCTATGAAATCTCTTCCAACAACATCTAGTTGTCTTTTCAGTTACAAAGCTTGGGAATAAAGAATTCATTTTCACCACTTCAACAATAGTCACTTGGCTCTCCTATTTATAAATATTTTGGAAATGTTCCACACCTAGTTTAGATTTCCCTTCAAATTGGTATTCCATAGACCCATCCATATTTGGAATTTTCTATATAGTATTGATATTCTCTCATTGGTTTGAAAATTTGTGAAATTTTTTGTATTATCATCTCCATTTCTCAACCATAGTCTTACCTAGGTTGTGACTAGATTTTTTTACCCAGATTTACTTACTAATATTAAGGGAATTCAACCAACAAATGTCCATATATGTGGAATCTTAAGCATTTAAAGGAGATACCCATATAATATAATATCTTCATGTGGGTAATGAGACCTTGTTGTATGAGCATCTCATCTGCTAAACCATCATGAATGTAATTTTTAAACCTATAAAGTAAAGAAATGCATACAGATTCTTAAGAAAAACATAAATTAATCAATGGCTTATACACATAGTACACATATTTACGTTGGAAACCCTTAACCATGAGAAAACTAGCCTTCCTTGGTTCCACACCTTTCAACTCTTCATTGTATTAATTTCACCATTCAAAACACAATATATATACAAATTTTAGGTATTCCACAGCTACAAAAACCATAATCCATTAATCCGAGATTAATTTAGAAAATTGTAGTCATCAAATCTGACGCACCCCCCACACACATGCAAATAATATAACACCTACCCAAAATTCTCCCACTTGTTTTCTTTTCATACAAGGGGTCACATGATTACATAGTCAACAATATAGGGTAGTAAATGCCCATTGTTTCTCTACACTAGGAGAATTTCTCGGTGCTCACAGACATTGTAAATGAACCTGCAACATTTTTCAAAGTGCCAACCTTCTCCAACAACACCTTATTGTATTCAACCATGTCTCTCACAAAGTGATACTGTACATCAATATGCTTCATCTTTGAATGATAAGCTAGGTTCTTGTCTAATAATATTTCACTCTGATTATCACAATCTAATCTTACTACTTGTTGTACCAACCCAATACCTGAACAAAATCTTTGTAACCATACCACTTCCTTGCATGCATGAGTGGCTACCATGTATTCAACTTCTGTAGTTGAGAGTGCCAATACAACATGTCTTTTATTCATCCAACTGATTTCTCCTCCAAATAGATTAAACACATACCCACTTGTAGATCTTCTACGATCCAGATCTCTATCCCAGTCTGCATTAACAAACCCATTTATGTTCAACACTCTGTCCAATCCTGGTCTTCCTTGGTAGCACAATCCATAACTATAAGTACCACACAAATACATGAAAACCCTCTTTACTGTTCCAATTATCCTTCCTTGGTTTTCACATATACCTGCTCAAAACTCCCATTGCATGTACAATGTCCGGTCTAGTACATACCATTGCATACATCAAGATGCCAATCATGCTACCATATGGAACATGAGGCATGTCCTCTTACGCTTCCTGTGTGTAAAGCATACTAGGTTGTGTACCATTAGGTTTTGTACTAGGATCCAAAACGATCCATTGTTCTTTGTCTACAAGAAGGTCCTCCATATTGAGCTTCCATAGCTCAAAGTTTTTACCGTTGAACTTCTCAATCTCAATTCTAGAATTTCTCACCATTCTCTTTCAACACACAAATCACCACTCCAAAGCTCCCACTTAACCCGAGTTTATCATGGACCCAAGATAAAGTTGATCTATCAAGACCGATCCAAACTCTCAACAACAAAGGCATCCCCTGAATCCAAAAACGTGCTTTGATACCACTTGTAATTTTTAAACCTATGAATTAAAGCAATGCATAGAAATTCTTAAGAAACAAAAAAAATAATCAATGGCTCACACACATAGTACACAAAGATTTACGTTGGAAACATTTTACTAGGAGAAAACCAACCTTCCTTGGTGTCACACCTCTCAACTCTTCATTGTATTAATTTCACCATTCACAATAAAATATATATACAAATTTTAGGTATTCCGCAACTACCAAAACCCTAATCCCTTAATCTGGGATTAATTTAGAAAACCATAGCTATTGAATCCGACACACCTCCCCATACACATGCACATAATATAACACCTACCCAACAATGAAAATAAAAAATTACAAGAATCCTTCCAAGGGTCATAACCCCCCATGTCCACATAACTCATATATGTTCCCATAAATGTGCCAATGGAAATTTAACCCAAACTATAACAATGTAAGGTTTTTCCAATTTAGCATCAAATAAAGGGGGTTCAAATCTTTATTATTAGTACAACCAAGTCCCAATTTTATTTCTTCATTAGGAGCTTCTTCACATCCTTTATAGGCTGAAGTATAAAGGCCATGCACCCTCTCGCTAAAAAATGGAATTGAGGGCATTAACCTAACCTTGTCTCCCCAATTTTTGTGGCAATCACTCCATTAGGGTTTTAACACTCATCCTTCAACCCTAAAATTTCCCAACCAATGCTCTTGAAACTAGTCCAACTACTTGATTTTTCACATCATCCCCCAACACTAGGAAAAATACCTCCCCTTATTATAGACACAACAATTAATACATTTAGAAACTGGAGAGCAACCACTTATTTTTTGGCCTCCTTCACCACCATTATATTTAGGAAATTTTTTTTGACCAAAATACCTATCCTCCAACTCTAACTTTACCTAATGAAATACCACATGGCCATTCTCATTCACTAAGATAGCACCCTCTCCTAGTGGCACTAAATAAATAACCACATGGTCTTCCTCTTCTCCAACCTCCCGAGTCACATCTACATGGCTGTGTATGTGAAAATCAACCTTGCTAATGGATTGAACAACCAAAGTGGGAGAGTGATGTACATTACCTTTACCAAAAATAAAGTACAACAAAGGTGTATCAAGAGCATTGCTAATTCCACAATCCTTTTGGTCCATCAATTCTTCCTCATTCACCAAAACTCCATCTAGACTATGATTGTAGTACGAAGGATATATCCTACCTCACTTGATAGATATGCCCGTAATAGAAAATATGAGCCTTTGTTAGTAGATCCTCTGAGTAATCAATCATGTCATCATATAACATCTAGACTATGATTGCAGTACGAAGGATATCTCTTACCTCACCTGCTAGATAGTCCCATCATAGAAAATATGAACCTTTGTTAGTATATCCTTTGAGTAATCAATGATGTCATCATATAACATCTTTGCGAGGGGTCAAAACCTTAAGACCCACTAGATTAAGCCAACCCTAGCCTCTTCTACATCATCGAACCCCATCATAGTCTCACCTTATTTGTATTATTAGTAATTTTTCATCTTATTTATTATGAAGTTTATGATTATATAAGTAAAGCTTCTTTTATTTTTATTTTTATTTTTACAGCAAGAGAAAAAATAGTGCTAGATCAAGTTTAATACAATATGAGTAACATGTATGCTTTAAAGTATCACTTCCAACATCTTGAACTTGTACAATGTTAATAATGGAATTTCACTAGAAAATACTCAAGTAGTCCTCTATTATTGTAGGGAAACTTCAATGCACACACCTAACGATTGAAGCTAAACAAAATGGTATTCTGTCAACCATAAGCAATTTTACCTCGTACTCCAAGAGGTAAAAGACGATTGCAATCCCTTATTGTAACTCTATGAGATCCAATTATCCAACACAACTTTTCATTGTTCCCAATATGCTAGAATTTATAGAATTACTACATCCCATTGTAGTTTAACCTCATGCTAAGGAGGAAGAGCTTGTTTGATTTCAAGTACACAATAGTGGATTTTAAGGTTTGACTATTTATGTATCATAGAAGGGAATCAAAGATTTTAAAGTCATAAAAATTATTCCGAGACACCAAATAATACATATTCAATTATTTATTATTTTGAGCATGTCGAAGAATAAAATTGTACCACATCAAACAAAAAATCAAGAAAAACACTAAACAATCTATGTTTTCGACCTTTTCTGGTTTTCCATCATCAAAATCTAGCCATGCATTCTTCACCAGAATTGCATTTTTGGATGGATGAAATTGCTAGTTTTTATGCGAAAATGAATACAACATTCTCGAATACTCCTAATGTAACCAGATTGTGCAATGTTAACATTTGATATCTACAATTGCATTAATCCAACATTATTCTTGTTGAATTTTAGGCCAAAAATATTAGTATTCATTCCTATTATTTTGAATTACTGAAAATAATAAACAATCTGTATCAGATTTAGACCATGGCAAAAACAATAATAACCAAGTCCCAAGGCGTTATAAAATATGAACAAATAATAATAAATATAGAATTATAATCACGTTTAATTATTTAAAAATTATTAATTGAAAAACAAAATTACTTTTTTTTTATAATAAAATAATGAGAAAATATAAAATTTATGCTAATTTTTATTAAGAATAATAATAATATAAAATAATCAAATATCAACACAACTTTTATTTACTAATGAAGTTGACCAATTACTAAATTATTTATTGAAACTTCATTTTCATTTTTATTTGTGATACTTATATATTTTTTTCTAGGGAAAAAGGTCAAGTAATTTTATTAAAGACAACAAAATTACAAAAGTAGATACATAGAGGTATTTCAAAGCTCATATTAAAGGCCTTATACAAATTGACCATACGACCTTCCTAAAAAATTAACCTCTATCAATAGAAATTTGTCTTCCTTAGAAGAATATTCAATAGAAAATTGTCTTTCTTAGAAACATATCTATGGGCAGCCATGCCCCTACATAACACATATCTTGTACTCTATATAAATATACAAAAAAGTACATTTCCCTAATCAATCCATAATAGTACAAATGTTTAGATAATTTACAACCAATTCATCCATCGATAATCTTTGTTATAGTAAAGAAATTAAATCCAAGATTCATGAAGATAAGAAGTAAGGTGTCCTTGATGAGACCCAAAGACCTCTTAGGTTCCTTCCTATAGCTCCATACCTTCTTTGGATAACTTTTCAGCTTCAATGTTTTTGTCATTGTAGACATGTGGAAGTGAAATGTGAGAGAAAGTAGATTATCAATTCTCGATGTCCCGAAATAATAGTTGAAGTAATAAATTTCTAAAGACAAAGTCACCTTTCAACCATTGAATAACTAAGAGGGATTCACCCAAATTTTGTGTTTGTGTGACCTCTTTCTCAAGGGGTAGAATGAGAACCAACTTGAGGGATAATAGTGCATTGATTTTTTTGTGTCTTGGCCAATTCTAGTTGTGAATGAAAGTTATGATCTTAAGAGAGGAAGATAAGTCCCCTAGCCACTCCCTTGTATAGATTTTGTTGTGAGGCTCCACCAAAAAATGCCCCAAGAAAAAACTTCATTGATGTCTCTAGACAATACACATGTACGAGGAGGAGAAGAGGAAAATTGAGAAGGTGTTTAAAATTTTGAGACTTTGAGATGCACACTAGAGGGGTAGGGTATCCTTACCCTCGAAAAGTTTGGCATTTTTGGCCAACCAAATTCCCTAAGCTGGGGTGAGGGGAAGAGATTTGTAATATTTTGTTGCCTTGTTTTGATACTAATTACGTCGGGCCTCTTCTATGGAGTCCCCTTTCCAAGTTTTGTGGAGTCCAATTAGGCCTTCAATTTTTTTCCAGACCTACTTTGAGAAAGGGCAGGAGCTAATAAGATGGTTGTTGGTTTTGAGATCTACTTCACAAAGTTAGAATCTGCTTGGACCTTCATAACTTATTTTTTATAGTATATCCCAAGCGAGGGCCCTATTGTTGAGGAGAATCCAAATATTTTTTTTTTTCTTTTGCAAGGAATTTAAATTTCCAGATGGGTTTTCACCACCAAATTGGTGGTTGATCTATGCCTTCCAAAACTGGGACCTTGTATCCAACTTTGGGCTCATATCCTCTTGAAGGGTTCAAGTTCAATAGGAGATCATATTCTTGATAATTGAGTATGGTACTACATTTTGTGATGCAATATGTATAGGATTTCCAAACCTCAACATAAGCTACATTGAGCTCCAACTCCTCTTGCAAGAGCCACTATTGTTGGTGATTGTTCATTGCTAGCCCATGAGCAATGTGTCTCTAGGTATAGAAGCATTTGGATCTAAGATTATAAATGAGAGGTATAGGCATTATGAGCGAGTCCTTTCTTTTGATATAGGGGTCAAGACCTACCTATCCCTCATCCTCTTTTCTTTCCTACCATATCAACCAATTGCAAATCAGGGTAAAGGACACTATAGTGGCTTTCCAAATAATCAAGTATTTTTGAACATTTTTGTTTGGGGAATAAATCCATACCTCAATGGAGATGGAGGGTAGGTACTTTTCCTTTATAGTTGGAACCCAAAGGTCATGTCCTTACAAGAGTCTCCATATATTGTTAGTAGCGAGATATTTTGAGAATATGATAGAATAATGTTTGATTATCTCAAGGACTCCTTTCATAATACAAATAAGGGACATATAGTAAATTGTGATGGCCTCGAGGAAACAATTGACGAAGACTAAACATCCTACATGTGAAATCCATATGTTGCACCAAAATTTTAGTTTGTTTCAATCTTGGATATGAGCCACTCCAATCACCCTTGATGTATCAATTGGATTTTAAGTGGAAACCTAGATATTTGAAGCCTATGTCGAAATTTGATACCAGAAATGAGAATATGTGAAATATACATAATTTCTCAGCCTCTAAATGAGCCCATCAATTTATCATTGATTTAGACGAGTTTATCAACATGCCCATGGTATCATAGAAGAGACATGGGTCCTTTTCGAGTTTGTCCATCATGTTTTTTGAGCCATTCTATAATACAAATATGTCATCAATAAATAGTAAATGAGAAATAAGATAGGAATTTCCTATTAAAATAATTTTAAAGGAACTATTTACCGAGGCTTCCTTGATTTCTTTGTTAATCATTTCTGCTACAAGGAGAAAGAGGGTGAGGTTTCACCATTGATTAACATAGAAGAGGATACCAAGCTTATGCAACGCATTGCCCATGCCACAAAATGAAGGATGGAACCCAAGTGAATGAGGATAAGATGTAGGAATAACCACCTTAATATGTCAAATTCCTTGGAGAGGTCCAATTTGACTATCATGGCCTTTATATTCTTTGTTTTTACTGAGTGGAGTCCTTCTTGGGAAACTCCTATAACTTCATGTATTTGTCTACCTTCCAGGAAAATGATCTACTTGTTAGAATAATGTTGATGTTCTCGTTTAACCATAGATAATGCTACACCATTGTCTCCCAACCATAGGAATAAATCCACCCCTTAGCACCTTAACCTTTGACAAAAATAATGATTCCACGAAGCCACACCATAACCAACAGATAACGAAGAGAGTGCACCTTCTCCAAGGATAACACACTAGAGAAAGTACCAGAAAGACTAAACAAGAGAAAATTGTACAACTGCAGCTGCTCCTCCCCCTCCTCCAAACTTGCACACTATTTCTAGGTGATTGAGAGTGTGTGAGTGAGTGAACAAATGAGCCAAGACATCCTGTATTTATAGTGGTTCTGTCACCTATTTGGACTGACTTGTCTTCCTGGAGGATAATATCTTAATATTATATATTCTCCTGAGCCGACATGTCTTCTAGGGTTTTCACACATCTGTTTAAGGTTTCTCTTACTTCCAGAATATTCTATTCTAGTCAAAGGTTACATATGGAGGTTAATACCTCTCGCAACTACCATAATATCAACACTCCCTCTTATCTAAGGAGGTATTAATGGTCTCAAACACATCCATCCATCTTCACATGGAATGTTCAAGACTCTCATTGTCTTGTAGACCATTCTACAAGTAGCATCATCACGTAACACATGGCTACACCCATGTGGACCTGTCAAACTCGACTAGGGGCCAAAAACTGCTAGACAACACTAGAGATACACCTCGTAGTGTGTTTCACCATCATTGTCATGGGATACACCCGCACAACATTCTCATCTATGGATACACTCATTTTGTGAGTATCATGATTACTATCAACATCATCTGGTAGCAATGTGGCATCAAAACATATCATCACAATATACATGAGCCTCATTTAGCTATATTGACGATCCATCTCCACCACCATGTGTCTAGCACCTCGAGCAGTTCTTTTCCCATGACAAGAATCGTGACCTCATCGGAGCCACATTCACCTCATAGTTGATCCTGTCATAGGATTACTCCATGAATGGATTTAGCTCAATGCTATCAGACACGTATGTCTACCACCTCAGGTCATTCTTGTCCCATGAAAATAATTATGACCACATCGGATCCACAAACACCTCATGGTGATCCTCTCATAGGATCACTCCATGAATGCATTCAACTCGGTCCTACTGGACACGTGGAATTTCACCTCAAGCACCTCGAGTCTTCAGTCCATCGAAGACTACGTTGGGGCACATATACTCCAAATGTAGATGTTCCCTATATCCCATGGTCTGCAACCCAGTTCCTTTGGAGATAGAGTCGGCCTGATGCTTATCATATCTACTCACCTACTCGTGAGTTAACTACTCACCTACTCGTGAGAGTTTCAAGGCCCGATGCAATTCACACATAGGATATCTAGAAACAACTCAAATCTTCATTCCGTCTAAGATTACATCTAGGCATATTCCCACATGATCAATTCCATCTGATCAATCTTGGAATATCAACACGATGATACAACCATCAATACTCCCCTAGGGAAAAATTTTCATTCCTTCCAAGATTGTTCGAGACAAAGGCTTAGTGAAAATGTTAGTTATCTGCACATCTGTGGATAAGTGATGGAGCCTCACTACTCCTTCCTGCACCATGTATTTGATGAAGTCCTACAAGATCCTTTGAAAATCCACCTTGCTTCATATATTGCGTCATTGGCTATGATATATGACTGAGTGCTATAGATATCTACTTCCCTGCTTGTCTGGAAATCCTACTCGATCCCAAGATGAAGTAGCACCCTAGGTGCTGGATTTGTCTTCTGCACTCCCAATCCAAAATATGTGTATCTCGACAGCCATACTTCATCATCAGAGATCAATCATATCTATCTGTACCACAACATAGGTACATGCATGCTGTTCTGTAACCCAATAATATGGTTATGGCTCAACCATATACTAACACAAGGTGCTCTCTGCAAAGAAAATTCCTATCTCGTCACACAACTTCCTCAGATGTGTCATCATAGGTGTGGCCATGGAATTCCTGTCCATCATGATAAACATCTTTAGTCTCTTCATTGAAGATCTCATCTGGTGCCAACCATGCTTCTAATCCCAATATATCCAGTCAAGATCCTTCATCTCAAACTCTGAAATCAACTGACTCCCTCTTCTTGATCACTGACTCCCTCTCAAATTTATCTCTTATGACCTGCCCGTAACAAGAAACAAGAACAAAAAAATATCCATGGTATCCTCCATGGAAGATATCTTTCCTGGAGTCTAGGTCAGTAACTAAGAACATATCCTAAAGGAGATCAACTTCATCTTGTAAACAATAAGAATTTACATAAGAACAAGAATATCTCCTAGAGAGGAGATCAACAAGTGTATCTCTAGTATTAATGGGTTAGTATAATGATCAAACTTCAATAGATCAAGATGCAACATAAGATCATAATAATGCCATAACAATTAGAGACATATCAATTTTAAATAATCAAACCCAGAGTCTTCACTGCTTGGACAAGGTCTCTTGTACATCCCCTGCAAACACACTCATGCTTTGTTGGATGATATAAGTTGAAAATAATATACAAGTGCATACCTTTGAAATTTATAGTATCGTTCAACTTGTCTTCTAATCTGAAACTAGACATCATCTTGACAAAAAGAGGTTAGAAACTGAATAAAAAAGGTTCAATGATTAGAACAATCTAGAAACCCTAAAATTTCAACTTTGACCGCAAAAATCAATTTTGACCAAAAGTCAACCTTTGACTTTGAATTTGACGCAAAAACTCAAACTTGACATTTTTGCTGGCCGAGGGCACCAAAGGGTGTGCTAGGCTAGGACGCAATAGAGTACCCAAAAATTAGGTCCAATGCTTCACTGAAATTGCTCAAGAAATTGGGTTTAGGGTTTGTTGCAACTACAAAATCATAAACCCTAGTTGCAGCTGCAACTGGTGATACAATGAGCTTGACAAGGAACTGCCGATCTACCTTCCAATGATTAGACTGTTCTGAAGGTAGTGTGGGATCATAACCTGTTAGAATAAGGTTGATGTGCTTGTTTAACCATAGATAATGCTACACCATTGTCACCAGACCATAGGCATAAAGCGACCCGCGAGCACCTTAACCTTTGACAAAAATAATGATTCTAGAAAGCCACACCATAACCAACATAACCAAGAGAGCGCACCTTCTCCAAAGGTAGTGCACAAGAGAAAGTACCAGAAAGACTAAACAAGAGAAAACCGTACAACTGCAGCTGCTGTTGCTCCTCCTCCAAACTTGTGCATTATTTCTGGGTGACTGAGAGTGTGTGAGTGAGTGAAAAAATGAGCCAAGACGTCCTCTATTTATAGTGGTTCTTTCACCTATCTAGGATGACTTGTCTTCGTGGAGGATAATATCTTAATATTATACATTATGCTGAGCCAACATGTCTTCTAGGGTTTTCAAACATCTATTTAGGGTTTCTCTTACTTCTGAAATATTCTATTCTAGTCAAAGGTTACATATGGAGGTTGATACCTCCTGCAACTACCATAATATCAACACTACTATGGATATATCTACTGAGAAAGGATTTCCTTCAGCCTTTTAGAGATTATTTTTGAATTTATTTTGTAAATGTTGTTATAGAGTGAGATGGGTTGGAAGATTTCATAACGTGTTGGGTTGTTAGTATTTGGGATGAGTGCTATGAAAGTAGTATTGAAATATACCATAGTTTTTCTAGATATTCTTGAGAAATCCACCACCCTCCATAGGTTATTTTTTATGAACTCATAAGAGTTGAGGAAGAATTCAATAGGTATTCCATTTTGACAAGGACTTTTGTCCTTCTAGAATCTTTCAAATGTTATGAGGAGTTCCTCTTTTCCCACCTCTTCCATGAGGCCTTGATTATCCCCAGGTTCCACAAATATAGGAAATAATATAGATCGATAAATAATGGAATCTATGGTGGCTCGATCGTCACCTTTAAACAAATATTGAAAGAATCTGACACCTTCAAAAACTATATCAGGGAAATTCTCAACCAACGTACCATCCTCTTTAGCAATTTTCCAGATGGAGTTAATATTTTTCCTGTAATTGAAAAAATAATGAAATAATTTGGTGTTGTCATATCTTGCCTAAATCTAGATCGCCTTATTTTTTTGATGCCACTCCTTTTCTTTTCCCAAGAGTATATTCCTTCTCTTGGTTTCAAGTTGATTTATCTCAGCCTTCTGAGGGTCCATCAAGAAGATAAAACATTTTGTTGATAGGATCGAGGTTAGAGCCTCTTCCACTTCATGAAAAATCCTATCATCCTTAGATATTTTTTTATTTTAACCATTGGATTGCTACTTTCTAGGCCTTTTTCAATTTTTGATGAAATTGGATGGCCACATTGAGAGATTTATTGAAGGGGATCTAGGATTGCTTTAGAATTTGAATACAATTCTCTTCTTTGAGCCACTCGGGGCTCATCTTGAAGGGGCTTGGTGGATTTCCATATGTAAGGGAAACTTCTAAAACCACCGGGTTGTGATCTGAGTCCACGACTAATAAGACCCATTTTCAAATTCTAAGAGCCCCCTCCAAGAATTCCTTCAAAACCAAAACAATATTTAGGTGTTTAATAATTCTTACCTCACCTATCCTTTGTTTTGTCCAAGTTGGAGTAATATTGGATAGCTCAATACCCAATATCCCTACTTGTTCCAAATTTATCATGAAGGAATCCAAGAGACAATCCACTCGTTTAGGTTCCCCCTAGATATTGGAAGCACCAAGGGAAAAATTTAAGTCTCCTCCAAGAACCACCAACCCTCTCTAGAGCTAGGAGTTATTAAAGAAATGCTCCCAATATTCCAATCTATTAGAGTAAGGACTGTAGAGATTTATGAAAGTGAGTTTTTTCCCTAGTTTGAGAGAGAAGAGGGAGGTCCCCAGCCTTAATGTAAAATCCCATGAGTTACAAAGTGGGAAAAATCCTATCTTCCATACAATAACTATCCCCTTAGACCGACCTAGGGCATCAATAAAACTAAATGTCCAACCCTTTAAAATATTGGAGAGATCTTGTGTCACCTTTTCCCCATTTGTCATTAAATCTTGGAGGTAGATGATGGAGGGGTTATGCATTTCAATCAAACTTTTATGGCCAAATTATTGGAGGGATTGTCCAACTGTCTGCAATTCAAAGTTAAAAATATCATTTTGAACTGTCCCTAAGGGTGGCTTCTCTAAGGGCCTCGATCAAATATTTTTATTGATTAATTTTGAATTCAAAATTGGCTTGTTTATGGGATAATGAAAGGCAGGATTTCCCTCCTCTTTGTCCTGTTTTGGAAATATTTTCTTCCAAATTTCCTAAACCTCCCTCAAACCCTCCTTCAAATAACCCACATCCCTTGTTTCTAGGACTGATATTTTATTTTTCTATATTAGATGAGAGGGAATCACCTTGTGTTTCCAAATCAAATAAATTTTATGAAGGGGGAAAATAGGGTTCCAAAGGATTAGATTAAACCAAGGGGGGTGTCTCTTATCCCATATAGGTAGACGAGAGAGATGTTTTAGGATTCTAAGAAGATGGATAAATTGGAGAGGAAAACCCAATTATAATTCATCAAATCATGTCCTAAACCTACTTCCCAAGTTTTGATAAGCAATTGAATAGAGAAATTATCGATAGGAGAGGGAGTAGATTAAAAAATATTACATGATACCATTTCCCGATCTCACTATGGAGAGAGGCCCAAGGGGTTGATCTGAAATCGGATCCAGAAGCCTGATAGGGCTTGAAAAATGCTCAAAAATGAAAGTGCTCAGAATCTGATGAAACCAATGCCATTGCATCCGTCTCGTCTTCCTGATTCCGATGATATATTTACTTTGTCAAACGGGCTCCGTATGCGAAAGTTATCGCGTTCTGATCGGAAGCCCAAACAGGTAAAAAGTCAAAGGTCAACTGGTCAAAAAGTCAATGCTGATGACATCAACATGCTGACTGTGCAGGAGATGATGTGGAACTCTCTGGCTGATGGTGATTGGGCAGGTTTGCTGACAAGACAGACATGTGGCAGGCAACTGGACCAGTCAATAACTGACAAGTGGCATTAATCCGTCAAATGGGGAGATGCCACGTGGCCCAGTCATGGGTAGCCACGTGGAACCCAGTCATCAGTTGAAGTGGCATGTTTCAAAAATTGTTTTTGGGGTCCATGGGATTTGAACCCATGACCACCACCAAGCCCAACACCTTAAGAAATGGTCTTTTGCCAATACACCAAATTAATTTTTATGTTATGAAACCCACATTATGAAATATATTGCAAAGTATTGAATGGAGAGGGGCCAACGCTTAGCCATTTTGGGCTAGCGCTTGGCCATATGAACCCATATGACCCTGTCAAGGAGGCGCGCGCTAGGGAAAAGGGGGCTAGCACCCTATTATAACTATAAAGTGGGTTTTGTAACTAATTTTTGGGTTTTAATGGTAATTAAGCCTATTTTTAATGGTTTTTGGGAGTTATTAGGTAGTTTTGGAGCCTAAATTTTGGGAGGAAGTTGGAGATGAGAAAATGAATTCCCAGATATATAACCAAGGCATGTTTGAGGCCATAGAAGGGGCATTCAGAGCAGAATAATGTTGAGGAGAAGCCAAGCCAAAGCCAGTTTGAGGCAGAGAAGCTTTTGAGGAGGAGACGCTGTCAGACCATTTCTGGGAGCTCTGGACGTCCGTTTTGCGTGCTGTTTTCTTTGCATGGTTCTAGAGATCTGGAAGAACATGACCAAATAAGTCTTGTATACTTTTTTCATTTCAGCGATGAACTTTTGAGCATTTGAACAGAAATAAAGAAGCCTCCCCCACAGAGAAAAGGCCCGGATACGTAGACAAAGTTGTGCCGAACTCCGTTATCAATCTGCGTGTTATGGTTTGCAGTCTTTTATGTCATTTCAAATCTGCATATGTGTATATGGTTGTCATAATTCCTCTTCTTTCCTCATTCTTTCACTAAGTTTCTCAAATGGTTAATTAACGCATACAAAATTAAAACTCAACCATAAGTCATTAAAAGATCCGACGGATCAAGTGGTATCAGAGCTAGTTGATGTTTGGATTTGAGTTGCATGTTAACTAGGGAAAAGATACAGCGTGGTGAAGGAGAGCTTGTTTCAGAGAATCCATTAATTGGATTGAGAAGAAGAGCTTCTCACAGTGAGAAGATGGCATCGAAAGAAGGGATTTCTCAGGATGAGAAAGAGTTCTAGAAAACATTCCTTGCTATGTCGGAGATGGTGAAAGTTTTGTACGAAGATTACTTGGAACGGAAGCGACCAGTTTTGGGTGATTCTTCAAAGGGAAAAAGTGAAGAGGAAGAGGACCATCCTCAGATTCCTCCTTCAACTCCATCAACACCTCCTTCTTCTCCTTCTTCTTCAAGTTCAAGTTCTAAATTTAGTGGAAAGAAAAATGTTCATAAGAATAAACATGAAATGCCATTGTTAAAACTTGATGTAAAATTTGAGTTGCCCATATATGATGGTGAA
>ML807312.1:47368-98617 GCA_009831015.1 Picea engelmannii
GTGATAGTAATAGGCTGAAATTTTAAACATATACATAAACCCCTTTCCTCAGCTAATGCATTACCATGTATTAAACTCAATATAATGGTGAAAGTAGTATAACACCAAGCCCTTGAACCTAAGGTCATCTTACTACAATGACACATCTCTATGTTGGGATGTCAGTCCATGCTATTATTCTTCTTCCCAATGTTTGTTTGTTTTTGGGTTATTTTTGTGATTTGCTAGGTTATAATAGTTGTGTCATGTCTCCATAATTGGGGTAGAAATAGAAAAGGATTATGAAAAATATCATAAAAAAATGGATACTTAGGATATGTAGTGAAAACAGGGAAATTTTTAGTCAGGAAGGTGTATTGAGCATGGAGTTCAACAAAAAGATTTTGAGAAATAGAAAAGAAATTAAGGGTATTCTTAACTATGCCATGAATGCACATACTATGTCATAGCTTCACTATGTGAACCCCACATGGTTTTAKAACTTAGTAAAATATTTGCCAACACTGTACAAGGTTTTCAAATATAGTGAAAGATTCTATAATCCAATGAAAAATGCATAAAAAAATTACGTACACATTATATTATTGATAAAATAGCCTTCAAAATTTTCTATGTATCATGGGGATTCACCTATTTAAATTTACCTAGGGGAGAGGAGGGAGGTTCGTAAAATTTTCTTTAGTCAAGGTGAATGACTTATTTATTTATTTATTCTTTCTTTCTTTTCCATTGCTATTGCCACGTCAGGCCGTCTCTCTTGCCACCTTCTGGACATCATTCTTTCCACGGCCAAGAGTGTCGCTCCCATAACAACCACGTCGGAGCTGATACCTCGTCCCGTCGGTCTTGCCACCTTCAGAACGTCTCTCTTGCCACCTCTGAAACGTTGCTCTTGCCTCCTGTTGGACGTCGTTCTTGCCACGTCAGGTCGTCGCTCTTGCCACCTGCTGGACATCATTCTTGCCACGGCTAAGAGTATCTCTCCCATAGCAACCACGTTGGAGCTGATACCTTGTCCCGTTGGTCTTGCCACCTTCAGAACGTCTCTCTTGCCACCTCTGAAACATCGCTCTTGCCACCTTTAAAATGTCACTCTTGCCACCTTAAGAACGTCTCTTTTTGCACCTCTGGAACGTCTCTCTTGCCACCTTCAAACGTCTCTCTTGCCACCTTTGAAACGTCGATCTTGCCACCTTTGAAATGTCTCTCTTGCCACGTCTGAAACGTCCCTCTTGCCACGTCTACTACGTCAGTATTGCCACGACCTAGACGTCAGTCTTACGATGTCAATATGGGGTTGGAAAATCCAATTTATGATGACACGTGGTGTCATATAACGTCGCAATACAGATGAAAACTATGTCATCAGAAAAGAGACGTCCTGTGAAATGACATTTGAGGGGGTCCGAGGTTTGTCGGTCTTTCGAAAATAGAAAGTGGCAATTACGTCGAACTCGCCGTCGAAATTTGACCCAAATGCACTAGTGCATAAAGCAAAGAGGCATGCTCCCAATCAACCATAAAACAATCTTGAGTTAACAATCCGATTTTTACAACACAAGAGGCAACGACTGTATGCCCATTTCATTTCTCGAATCAACCAATTAACCATGCTGAGCTATAGACTCAACTGTTATAATAAACAATGCAATGATTAGATGGCGAAAATCAAAACCACTACCAACACTATTGACAGAGACGAGCCAACAATCAACCATTGTCGACGATACTCCACCAACTCATAACAATCAACAATATACCTGACAGGATACAACTGGCTCCATTTATTAAAAAATGGGTTTTGAATAATCAAAATGGGCTTTGATTAATCAAGGGTTTTCTCTATGGGCCAACACAGGGAGATTGGAATCGACCACCAACAACAAGTGAGAAACTTTCGAGAAAACGCGGTGGACACACATGCCATATCACCAATATCTTTGGAGACAGGGTGACAGTTCACGATATAGGAGAGACTATGAACATAGGAGCAGGGGCTTCTTATAATAACAATGAGTACATACAAGGCATAACCCTCGTGCTTTTCCCAATCAACCCACGTAATGCTGATATAAAAATAGAGCCACGAAATAACAACCAACCCTAAATAAAGCATCTTGGCATAATATCCGACCAAACCAATTGTACAAAAACCACAATCATACACGAACCCACGACTAAGAGAAAATGATAGCAATGACCCACGGTGGTTCAAAATCAAACGCAACAACCAAATATGACTGGGTATGTTTACAAGCACTGTGTGGAGATGACCATCAAGTCTGGATCGAATGAAACCCTCCAAGCAAAACCCATAAGACAACAGAGAGCCTTCATGGCTTCTGTTGACATTAATTCTTGTTAAGAGGGGTGGGTTGTTTTCTCTCCTTTGAGCCCGTAGCCCGAGCTGTGAAGAAGTAGGCCTAAAAGTCCAACAGAGGCATTTTGTCCAAGGATGCATCTGTGAGTACACCGTGCAGTGCATAAAATCTCAATTTCAGGCTTAAAATGTTAGCAGACGCACGACCCAGTGTCCGGCGGCGAGGATCGATCGATGGAGAAGATCGTCAATCGGTGGATATTTGCGGCCGACAGAATTATTCCATGTTTAGCACAGGAATCGGGCCTGCAATCTCGCCAAAATGATCCAGGTCGTCCATCCCAGAGGAGCATGTGGCGCACGATCGGGCTCTGTCATAGCTTCGCCCATCGTGACCTCGAAGCACTTTTTCTCTGCAGTTGGGATCCACGAAACATGAAGTGTTGAAGGCGTCCAGGATTTGGACCCACAGTATCGCTGAAGAAGTTCAGGGTTTTCTGATCAAGGAGGGACACATGGCGCACGATTGGGATCTATCGCCACTTTGCCTATCGTGACTTTGAAGAGAAAGGATCAACTCCCTCTAGTCGCGAAATGCGAAATGCCGAAGGCGCCTCTGGGTGTGGGCCCACGGTCATAGCACTGGGTCATACAAAAAAGGGACAAAGCAGATGAGGGACATGGAGCCAATTTGTTCAAGGAAAAATGATCATGGCCGTCAGTTTTAAAGCCGATCCAACCATTGACCCTGGAAGGCCATTTCACAAGATTGGGTACCAGGAAATTTGAAGGCAGTGGAAGTAGAAATCCCCGAAAGAAGAAATGCTGAAGCGCCCTTGGAGAGAGGCACTAGGTCATGAACCTATGTTACATTGAGAGTGGTTCCAGAAGAAAGGGAGGCTAGCCTCCGAGCCTTAAAGAGCAGGCACGTGGTCTTCTCCTGAGGGTATCGTCTTAGCCACTCCCTGGGGAATCAGTTAATGAAAATCAAGCAGGTAGGTGAAACCTCAGCTCGAGCCATAAATGGAAGGTATGGGAGGCCTGGAGCAATCAGCCCATGGTACCCTTATGTGAAGGTCCCCCCCTACAAGATCCATGCTGAGTTAAGGTGTCGTCTAACGAAGGATTTCTGTCCAGGTTTGACTGAAAAGACGCCATGCCTTGGAGGTTCGAGCACACCTCTGTTGGGCGAATTTTTCTGAGTATATATACTCGGTTTTTCTATTTTTGTAATCATCAATGGTAGAGAAAATCTTCCGATTATAAAGTTTTAATAGACACTCTAGTTCTCTGGTTATGTATCTGTATGTGAGATTTCTTGTTTTATAACAGACAACTTTCTTATCCCATCTAGTTTCATCTCTCACTGAGAGAGTTCATGATCGACTGATTCGTGTGGATTACTATGACTATGTTAAGATAAATGATTTATTGTAACATCGTTATATTCTCCAGTGTTGCCTACATTTGAGCGTAAGAAGTTCTCACGTTCAAGTTTTTCTTCTACAGGTTGTCAGAAGCTCGATTCCTACAGTAGCCCTTAGCCTTTCCTCATAGAAGTCTTCCTCCTATTCACCCTTACTACAACTCACTGTCTTAAGTTTAAATAAGACCTCACCTACCTGTGCATGTCCAGCCTAGTTTTGGAGTTAGAACGATATTGTTCCGATTTATCTTCCACTTGATCACCCTATATAAACAAATCATGACATAAACTGATGGGCGTCGGGCTCTACTCTTGCTGCAATCCAGGAGTGACTTCCAACGCCAACATTTTTGGCGCCTTTTCTGTGGACGAAGTTGAAAATTTTCCCCGAGATTGAATGACATTGAGCCTCTGATTCTGAAGGTGCATCAGGCATCAGAGCCTTTGAAGATTGCTACTATGCACCTGGCGACTCCATTGTGACGACTCCACTATGGTGAATGTTCCATTTTAATTGTGGCTTTTAGAGGTAGACACATGCGGTCCCATCCACAACTGCCTCTAGCTACGCCTGAAGCTGAGCCATAGGCGAATTTCAGAAAAGGAAAGGCCCCTCAAGGAGAAAATTCCACCGCCGAACCAGTTAATTTGCCGTCTCCTTCTGTAGAAACCCCTTTTTCTTCTCCTCAGCTTCGCAACAGACCATTTTCTGAAGCCTCCCGTTTCCTAAATTTTGGAAGTGTTCCTGCCGAGTTGTCCCCTCCTAGTTTTGGACTAGAGGGAGAAACCCTTGTCACTTCCCTTACTTCTGTAAGCCTGTTTCCAGTATCCCTGGTTCAAGCTCCTTCCCCTCCGAGTTCTCCTCCACCTAATATCCCTATGGCAGGAGCCAATCCCCCTATGACCAGAATGGAGGATATTATAGCTGCTAGGTATGTTCCCCTTGTGTTACCTCAGCCTCTCAATGCCCTTCCAGCAGATGGTTACCTCAAGCAGCTGCCCAAGTTTACATGCGAGGGGGACATAACCACAGAAGAACACCTTGAAGACTTCTACAGTTTTACAGATGATCATGTTATCATGCATGCAGATCTATGGATGAGGATTTTCGTCCATAGTCTTGAAGGTGAGGCTAGAAAGTGGTTTAGGGCCCTGCCTCCTGGATCTATTGATGGGATTGAGGCTTTGGATAGTGCCTTTTTGAGACAATGGGGAGACAAAAAGGACTTCATGTATTACATGACTGAGTTTGGGTCTTTGAAGAGAAAGGAAGGAGAGTCTGTCTCTGACTTCTCCAAAAGATTTAATAAAACGTACAATAAGATCCCCACCGAGATAAATCCCTCCGAAGCCTCTGCAAAGATCACTTATGCCAACTCTTTTGATCCTGATTTCTGCCTCTTGCTGAGGGAAAGGAGAGCCACCACTCTGGCTCACATGCAGGACGCAGTCGTGGAAGTAGAGTCTAACATATTGGCTGTTGATCGACTCAGGAATAAGGCTGATAGAGACATATTTAGGAGAAGAACAGAGGCCTTCCCATCCCATTCCTCTCCCCTTCCCCTTCAAACGGATGAGGTAACTAAAGTACTGAAATCCCTTTCGGCTAGGATGGAGAAGTGGGAGTTAGAGGGGAATCCCATGTACATAAAACCCCAGAATAATGACACTAGAGGTTTCAAGAGGCCTGGTAACAATATGCCACAGACTTTGCCAAAGGAACAAAGAAGCAGAGACAGGGATGATCAAAAGATTCAGACCCCTCTCCAAAATAACCTAGTTGCTCATGAGGAAGGGGAGGAGGTGGATGAACTCGACCCTGAGATCCACTGCATCGAGGACACTTCCCCTTTTCCTCATTTGATGCAATCTGCATATGAAGAATCCCTTATCAACACCCAAATCAACGAGTTGAGAAAAGGGGAAAAGGCCAGAAACACTCCTAACAGATACAATCTCAGGTCAAAAAAGAAAGAGGAGAATTTTGATAGCCAGGATCAGTCCCTCATAGCGGAAAGGACTACTAAAGCTGCAACAACCACTACCAAAGAAAAGAAAACCCAGAATGTTTCACCAGTATCCAAGGAACCTGTCTCCGAGGTAAGGGAAACTCCTAAGTCTCTCTCCTCCTTTAGTTTTGAGCATGAGATTCAGAAGATTAGAATTCTTGTACCCCTCTCCGAACTAGTTAAAAATGAAGATTTCAAAAAGTCCCTCTCCAAGATGCTACAATCTGAGCCCCCTAGCCTTCCACAGACTCAATAAATCTCCAAGATGAAAAGCCAGAAGTCGTCCTAGGTCCCATGGTAGAAGATATATATGATTCATCCCCTCCTTTCTACACATCCCTGAACATACATAATAAAGTGTTGCATAACTGCCTCATGGATTCAGGGGCTTCCCATAACCTTATGCCCAAAATAGTAATGGAAGAATTGGGATTGGAGGTGACAAAGACTTATCATGATTTGTACTATTTCGATTCAAGGAGGGTGCAATGCCTTGGAGTCATCAAAGACTTGGAAGTCTCTTTGTTTCAGCTGCCAATGAAGACTGTGGTCATGGACATTGTAGTGGCCAACGTTCCTCCCAAGTTTGACATGCTACTGTCAAGATCTTGGATTAAAAATCTTGGAGGAACATTACAGGTGGATCTCACATATGCTACTATTTCAGCTTTTGGAGGGGAACACAGGAGGCTGTATAGAAAATCCCAACTAGCCTACATTGTTAGCGATGAGGAAAACCCTACCAATCACCATATCTTTGCACTAGACACTGATTTGGGTTCTAGTTTGTTACAACTCATTGATGCTTCTGAAGCCCCTTTCCAAATTAGAAATCAACCCTTATTTGATCACGGGACACCTCCTCCAACCACCTTTATTTGGAAAATGTTTTTCGACGGAGCTTCTTCTAGCGAAGGCGCTGGCGCTGGAGTGGTCTTTGTGTCGCCTTGTCAGGAAGCCATATCCCTGTCATACAAGCTTGAATTTGAAGCAACTAATAATGTAGCAGAATATGAAGCTCTTGTTCTAGGTTTAAGGGTTGCAAAATAAATGGGGATTGAGGGAGTAGTAGTGTTTGGAGATGCTGATTTGATTATCCAACAAGTCAAAAACACTTACCAGACTAAGAATCCTCGGCTTAGAACTTACAAAGAGGAGGTATGGGACCTGATTGACAATTTTTTCTCAGCTTTCAACATCTCTTTTATTCCAAGGGAGAAAAATGCTTTGGCCAATTCTTTAGCCGTTTCAGCTAGCCGGTTCAAGATCCCTCTGCTGTCTATGGTCAAATATAATGTTGAGATAAAATATAGGCCCTCTGTACCAGACAATGCCAAGCATTGGAAGGTATTCGAAGATGATATTGAAATCAAAAAAATTCTCCAATCTGTTGATGAATTTTCTGCGTTGCACATTGATTAGGATCCTGACGTTAAAGGTGACCCTTACCTTGAGGTGTTTTTAAATGAAATTGCTAATCACCAGATTATTCAGCTGCCTAACAATCACATTCCGAGGGGACTAGTCCCTTTAGAAAGATTGTTCGATGGGAATGATGTGGCAGTAAAGGGTAAGGTTTCAGATGAAGATGCTGACATAGTTGAGTGCAACATTGGCACACAGGAGGAGCCTAAGTTTGTCAAGTTGTCGAGCAGTTTGACCAGAGAACAGAGGGCCGGATATACCGAGTAATTAAGAGATTTTTCTAATGTGTTTGCATGGACCTATGAAGACCTCAAGACATATGACACATCCGTCATTGAACACACGATCCCCTTGAAGGAAGAGGCTAGGCCATTTAGGCAGAATCTAAGACAGATAAATCCCATGTTGTTTCCTGTCATGGAAAAAGAAGTGAAGAAGTTGTTAGATGCCCAAATCACTTTCCCCTTGAGATATTCCGAATGGGGGCCAATTTGGTCCCGGTAAGGAAGAAAAGTGGTGAAATCAGGCTTTGCGTCGATTTCAGGAATCTGAACAGAAGCTCAAGAAAGGACAATTACCCCCTACCTAAGATGGAACACATATTGCAGAGGGTAACTGGTGCATCCAGGATATCCATGATTGATGGATTTTCTGGCTATAATTAGATATCGGTCATGCCTGAGGACAGGGAAAAGACAACCTTCACCACTCCTTGGGGCACATTCATTTATGCCAAAATGTCGATCGGACTAATGAATGAAGGAGAAACATTTCAGCGAGCCATGGACATAACCTTCATCGGAGAGAGAGATCAGTTTGTGGTGATCTATCTGGATGACATCACAGTCTTCTCCAGGTCTGATAAAGAGCACTGCTATCACTTAAGGAAAGTTTTCTCGAAATGCCGGAGGTTTGGTCTTTCCCTAAATCCCAAGAAATATTTGTTTTCTATGATGGAGGGAAAGTTGTTAGGCCATATAGTATCAACAAAAGGAGTGAGAATTGATCCCAGTAGAGTAGAGACAATTCAGACCCTATGACTTCCCAGGTCTAAAAAGGAAGTCCAGGCCTTTTTAGGAAAGATTAACTTTCTGAGGAGGTTCGTCTCAAATTTTGCTGAACTGGTGAAACACATCATAGCCATGCTAAAAAAGGGAAATGAAGTGAAGTGGACTGAACCTAGGGAATATTTTTTCCAAATAAAAAGGGCATTAACTAAGGCACATGTGCTGATCAGTCCTGACTATTCCAAAGACTTCCTAGTTTTTTCTTTTGCTTCTTTTGATATAGTAGCAGCTGTCCTATTGCAGAAAAATGAGGAAGGGCGAGAGAAACCCATTGCCTTCTTCAATAAAGCATTAAGAGATGTATAAATTAGGTACAAAATCATGGAGAAACATGCCTATGCCTTGGTGAAAGCTCTCAAAGCTTTCAGAGTCTATGTCTTGCACTCAAAAGTGACCGCATACATTCCTTTAGCCTTTGTGAAGGACATCCTTGTACAACCCAACATAGATGGGAGAAGAGGTAAATGGATTTCTAAGATCCTTGAGTTTGACCTCGAAATAAAACCCACCAAGTTGGTTAAGGGGCAGGGTTTGGCCAAGCTACTGGCTGAATCTAATTGTAGAGCCTTGGGGGTTAGTCTGATTAATACTTGCTCAGGAACTCAACAAGCTGAGTTTCCCAACCAAAGCTCTCAGGACGGCTTGCCACTAATAGAATGCACCTGGTATTGAGACATTTTGTACTTTCTGCAGGAGTTGAAGCCCCCTGATGGAATGGGTAAAAGTAAAGCAAGATCTTTAAAACTCAAGGTGGTCAAATATTGCCTCATTGGCCAAGTCTTGTACTGGAGAGATCCTTTAGGGGTGTTGCTGAGGTGTTTGAACCCACAGGAATCCTAGAAGGTTATATTTGAATTCCATAGTGGCCTTTGTGGAGGACATTATTTTTGGAAGACCACAACTCACAAAATTCTCAGAGTTGGGTACTATTGGCCCACCTTATTTACCGATGTCTGCAGAGAAGTCAGAGCTTGCATCAAATGTCAAAGGTTCTCAGGAAAGAAACAACTTATACCACTGCCACTGAAACCTGTAGTAGCTTCAACACCTTTTCAATAGTGGGGGCTGGACTTCATCGGAGAAATCCATCCTCCCTTAAGTGGCCAACACAGATGGATCCTGACTGCAACAGACTATTTCACCAAGTGGATAGAAGCTGCCCCCACCAAAAGTGGATCACACAAAGTAATTATCGACTTCTTGGAGGATATCATAGCCAGATTTGGCTGTCCCAGGAGGATTGTAACTGATAATGCTGCTTCGTTCAAATTTGAGCCTTTGATTAAGTTCTGTGAGAAGTTCGAGATCTCGCTAATTCACTCCACCCCCTATTATCCTCAAGGAAATGGACTAGCAAAATCTTCCAATAAAATCCTAATCAAGCTCATTAAAAGATTATTGGAAGACAATAAGAGGGATTGGGATTCAAAGCTCAAATTCGCTCTATGGGCCGATCGAGTGACAATGAAGAAGTCCCTGGGCACCTCGCCTTTTAAGCTGGTTTACAAAACAGAGGTGGTTTTTCCCACTCAACTCGCCTTACCTGTAGAAAAGTTATTTCAAGATTATGAAGGAGAGCCGGATCATATGGTCATAAGGATTCATCATATGGTGGAAGCACAATAGATCAGGGAACAGGTGATGGATACAACTCATAGTCATCAACAGAAAGTCAAACAAGCCTTTGACAGGAAGGTAAGGAAGAAGGAGTTTGTGATCGAGGATTTGGTGATTAAGTGGGATGCATCCAGACATGATAAGGGAAAACACAACAAGTTTGACGCCCTATGGATCAGGCCCTTCAAAATCTATGAGGTTTTCTCAAATAACACGTACATGTTGCAGGATTTGGAGGGTGAGGAGGTTTTTAACAGCCTAGTAAATGGGCATTTTCTGAAGAAATGTTTTGTTTGAGCCTTAGATGGCTCCTTTGTTTGTAAATATTGTCCTCTTGGTTCTTTGTTTATTTTTATTTTTATTTTTCAGCTTAGTAAATGACTCCATAGCCCAATAGCAAGGCATTGAAGCTGCAAATGAGTTCTTAGATCATCACAGGGACGACTCATCCCCCATGGAGCCTAATGTTGACATTAATTCTTCTTAAGAGGGGTGGGTTGTTTTCTCTCCTTTGAGCCCGTAGCCCAAGCTGCGAAGAAGTAGGCCTAAAAGTCCAACAAAGGCATTTTTTCCAAGGATGCGGCTGTGAGTACACTGTGTAGTGCATAAAATCTCAATTATGGGCTTAAAATGTTAGCAGACGCACGACCCAGTGTCCGATGGCGAGGATCGATCGATGGAGCAGATCGTCGTTCGACGGATATTTGCGGCCAACGAAATTATGCCATGTTTAGCACAGGAATCGAGCCCGCAATCTCATTGAAATGATCCAGGTTGTCCATCCCAAAGGAGTATGTGGTGCACGATCGGGCTTTGTCGCAGCTTTGCCCATCGCGACCTCGAAGCACTTTTTCTCTGCAGTTGGGATCCACGAAACGCGAAGTGCTGAAGGCGTCCAAGATTCGGGCCCACAGTATTACCGAAGAAGTTCAGGGCCTTCCGATCAAGGAGGGACACATGGCACACGATTGTGCTCTATCTCCACTTCGCCTATCATGACTTTGAAGAGCAAGGATCAGCTCTCTCCAGCCGCGAAACGCGAAGTGCCGAAGGCGCCTCTGGGTGCGGGCCCACGGTCATAACACTGGGTCATACGAAAAAGGGACAAAGCAGATGAGGGACGTGGAGCCAATGTGTTCAAGGAAAAATGATCGTGGCCGTCAATTTTAAAGCCAATCCAACCGTTGACCCTGGAAGGCCGTTTCACAAGATTGGGCACCAGGAAATTTGAAGGCAGGGGAAGTAGAAATCCCCGAAAGAAGAAATGCCGAAGCGCCCTTGGAGAGAGGCACTAGGTCCTGACCCTGTGTTACATTGAGGGCGGTGCCAGAAGAAAGGGAGGCTAGCCTTCGAGCCTTAAAGAGCAGGCACGTGGTCTTCTCCTGAGGGTATCATCTCGACCACTCCCTGGGGAATCAGTTAATGAAAATCAAGAAGGTAGGTGAAACCTCATCTTGATCCATAAATGGAAGGTATGGGAGGCCTGGAGCAATCAACCCGTGGTACCCTTGTGTGCAGGTCCCCCCCCTGCAAGAGCCATGCTGAGTTAAGGTGGCGTCTGACGAAGGATTTCTATCCAGGTTTGACTGAAAAGATGCCATGCCTTGGAGGTTCAAGCACGCCTCTGTTGGGTGAATTTTTCTGAGTATATATACTCAGTTTTTATATTTTTGTAATCATCAATGGTAGAGAAAATCTCCTGATTATAAAGTTTTAATAGACGCTCTAGTTCTCTGGTTATGTATCTGTATGTGAGATTTCTTGTTTTATAACATACAACTTTCTTATCCCATCTAGTTTCATCTCTCACTGAGGGAGTTCATGATCGACTGATTCACATGGATTACTGTGACTGTGTTAAGATAAAGGATTTATTGTAACACCGTTATATTCTCCAGTGTTGCCTACATTTGAGCGTAAGAAGTTCTCACGTTCAAGTTTTTCTTCTACAGGTTTTCAGAAGCTCGATGCCTACAACAACCCTTAGCCTTTCCTCACAGAAGTCTTCCTCCTATTCACCCTTACTACAACTCACTGTATGAAGTTTAACTAAGACCTCACCTACCTGTGCATGTCCAACCTAGTTTCGGAGTTAGAACGATATTGTTATGAGTTCTCTTCCACTTGATCACCCTCTATAAACAAATCGTGACATAAACTGATGGGTGCCAGGCTCTGCTCCTGCTGCAATCCAGGAGTGACTTCCAACGCCAACAACTTCCACCACAGATAATCATTAATGAAATTGTGACTTCAACTATCTAATCCTTTCATTTACAGTGAATACACACAACCAACCATTCAAAAGAAATATTACAAATTTACATAGTTTTCAGTCGCAAGAAAAGAATAGACCCATACATCACCAAGCCAATATCTATTTCATAACCAGAGCAGGTTCATGGATGGCGAAAAATACATACATGTAACCAAAAATATTTAAAAACATGATATTGGTCGAGCAATTCTTCCCTTGCCTGAAAATCAGAGCTTAACCACAACAAAATACAATTGAATAATAGCCAAGCTAGGGTGACGACTAGTGGGAGAGGTATGGAGTGACATGTAGTAAATGCATGTCACTTCCATCCTTTACTCATCCAATCACTTATTACACACCAACCAACCATCCATTAATCCATTCAATTAATCTATGCATCGAAACTCACATCCATTACTTGCCAAATGCGCCACCCCATATCACATTTAACCATTGCCAACCATAACGTAACGCATATCAAATGTGCTTCCATATAACTCAATAAATTGTATGGCCACTACAATGGTTAGTTAGGACTAATCCCATTTATTTAATGCATATAGTGTAGCATAGTAGCATATTAGCATAGTAGAATAGTTTAGTTTCTTCCTTAGATTTTTCCATAAGTCTCTTTTCACTTGCTCTTATTTCATGTTATAACTAACATGTGTCTTGTGCAGGTACAACATATGAAAATCAATGCAATAACCGTGAGTATAATCTACTCATGTAAAATTAGATCTTAGAGAAACGAAAAACCACACATAGCATGCATTATCCATTTGCCATCATGTCGCAAAAAAGACCAAAATTCCATCAATCTTGTAGAACCTTGTAAGCAATGTTAAACAACAACATAAAAATAAAACAAGAACCAGATATGATCTTCCAATCTATAGGGGGGTCCCACATACTAGTATTATATATAATGTTAGCCTATAATAAACATCAACAATACTTTGCGGGCGAAATCCTTGTTGCAATTTTTATTGTCAACAAACTGGTGACTCCACAGGGAATTTTTTTTTCAACAGATTTAGAACTTAGAACTCATGGTTTTACAGACCAAGAACAATAGGTCAAGAACATATAACTAGGAAGATTATGCAACAGGGGGAAGTGAGCGGATTTAATGGAAAAATGACTGGGAATTTGGGAATAACTCATGAAAAATGTTAAGTATGAGGGGGTTTACCACTGTGTGCATAATAGTTCAACTAGAATATGCTCTTTACTTCAAGGAGAAAAATCATGGACTTGCTCTCTTAAATTTTCAAATGGATGAAGAAAAGGAAAGCAAAAGCGGGAGATAACCAATTTTTTTAAAGACAACAGTGAAAGAAGATAGCAAATTCAAGTGCTTTCGGGGGAACATTGTAACAACTGTGTAAGATTGATTGTTATTGACTAACAATATCTTGCAAGAGTGTCACTGTGGCAGAACCGATCCAACATTTTATTCTTGACGAAAATCAATTAAAAGATGAAAAAGCAATAAAAATCATAACATAATTAAAATTGCAGAATTTAAAATAACAGAGATAAAATGCAAGAAATGTAAAAGCAATAAGAAATGGTTAAAATCAGAAAGCAGAAATCAAACTATTGTAAGGCAAAAATGAAAAATAGCGATAGAAAAGGAAGCAGAGCTAGACTACTAATATACAGAAAATCCAAATAGTGTTAGAACTTTTCAAGTTGGTTCCACGTAGTGTTTCAAGTGAGAACCGTTGGTGTTGTAGGAAAACAATCACTCCTGTAAATATTTTAGAATGTAAGAATTAGTACCCAGGAAAAAAACGATCTTGAAAGGACCTAGCCATAACACTTGAAACTCCAAGGTAATAATCATCCCTTTAACGCCTACAATGAGATTGTCAAGATAAATATGAATACTAATCAATTCGTCAGGAGTTATTTGCATATGTCCTTTAAAAGTGGTACTTGCATTAGGTTAGACAAAAAGCATACATTCATAATTCACGACACCCCAATTAGTGATAAGAGTGGTTTTGTGAGAATCTTCCCCTTTTCCCTTGATTTGATTGTAACCAAAAAAACTGTCAAGTAAGGGCCTCATCTATGACCTTACAACTTGCTGCAGATTCATTTCCATATTAGGGGGAGGGGAGGGATTTTTCATAATAGCCTGATTGAATGTGCGAAAATTAATGCAGAAGCTAATATGATCAGTGATCTTCGGAACATGTACCAATTTGGAAACCCATTCAGAGTACTTGACTGTAAATATGATTCCAGCCTACAAGAAATTTTCCAACTCCCTTTGAATAATTGCTTTCAATGCAGGGTTAATAGGTCTTTGTTTTTTCCTAACCGGTTTCATGTCTTCCTTGATGGGGATATCATGTTGTATACGACCAGGATAATAAACACGAAGATCCCCATAAGACCAAGCAAAAACATCTTGAAATCCACCAAGTAGCTTGGCAAACTTCATTTTTTCTTCATCAGAACATTGGGCACCTATATTAACATTCTTTGGAGAATCGGGTGTCCCAATGTTCAAGGAGATGGTTTCAACCACCTTCCTTTTTGAATCCTCTTCTTTCTGTTTCTCTTTATTGCCTACATCACTCGATGAAAACTAACTTTCTAGGGGAGTCAAGCCTTTAGGAATCTTGTCATCTTCTATGGATATAATTTCCTTGGGCTTAAAAGGTTCATTTTGAATGAAAACACAAATACTCTCATTGTTAGGGAAGGCCTGCCAAGATTCTATATCATCAGGGATATGTGGACAATATAGATATTGAAAATTACAATCAGGTCTATGTGGCAGAAGTTGTCGAGTAGGAGAGGCTGCAAAATCAACTAACTGATCAACCATTGAATTCAATTCCCTCTTAACATGAGTGATGTTGAAAGATAATAGGTTCGAGATAAGTGCCCAAATAGTTTGGGTGTATCGTTTCATCAACTTGTTGCTAGGGGAGTACATCTTACGTACATGTTTCACAACAAGATCAGAGTCCCCAAAAACTGAAAGGTGACCACAACCAATATTATAGGCATTTTCAATGCCTAATAACAAAGCTTTGAATTCGGTGACATTGTTCATGCAAGCAAACTCCAACCTATAAGAAAAGTTATGGATTTTTCCTACAGGATAAATCAAGACAATGGCAACTCCATTTCCTTCATTTTAGCATGAACCATCAAAGTGCATGTGCCACATACCATGATCTAAATCAATTCGTTCCAAGGGAATGTTATCTTCCTTATCAAATATGGAATACACTCCTAGGTCCTCTTTGATATAGTTTACATTAGGCTATGGGACACTCTCTATGTAAGGTGAAATTCTTCCCTCTCTAAGGACTATAATGTTTTTACCATTCCGAGGAATGGATAAATGTGTTTCGTCGAGTGAGAGGTATCCACCCGTTAAAGCATGCCAATCTCTTCTTAAGATGATTGAGTAATTTTTTACTGGAATATCAATTACCTGAATACTAAGGGTTGTCCTGATTTCAGGGTGTGCGCACAAAACTAAGGTCACATCCTTAATATCACCTATGGTCATTTGTTGTAGGCTATTATAGGAAACATGCTTCTGGAATTTTTGTTTGTACAAGACAAGCCTAGATCTTCCATAATAATCTTCGACATCACACTTGGGCCCGAACCTCCATTAATGAGGCAACTATTAGAATATAGAGGATTGTGCTCGTTTAACCATTGACGATACCTTCGTCACCCAACCACAGGCCTTAAGCCACCCTCCGAGCACCTTGACCTTGACCGAGAAGAGAATTCTGTATGCAATCAATAGCCAAGAGAGGCTAAATGCACCAAGCAAAAGAATAGAAACTAAACTGAACAGATGATCCCACCCAGAAGCTAGTGCACCACTTTCCAGCTCTCCCAGAAAACCTGTGCACAACACTGCTGCTGCCTGCAACTGCCTGCGCAGACTTAGCTCTCACTGCAACTGCTGAGATAACAAATATAGAGACAAAAGTAAAGACACCAAGTCAATAATCAACACATATGAGACATCAATAAATCCTTTATTTCATTCCAATTCATTAAATAATCGTTCTTTTTTACAAAATTTCCTGAGGAAGTTTTGGATCAAAGTTAAACTTAGATGTCCCCGATGAAACATACAAAAGGACTTCTGACAGAAAATAAAAAATTGAACTTGAAAAGCTGGATCAACTTGCAATAGATTGCTTCCCACTAGACTCTGCACAATAGCCTTTGTCATTCATGAAAACTAATTCACAAACAAAAAAGTCTACACAGACTATCAAAGATAGATCAACACCTCTGAAAAACAAGTGTCTGAATGATGCAATTCAACCCTGAATCTTGCTGTCTATAATAGGACCCTGCTATCATAAAAAAGAATTAGGCTTGTAATGGTTTAAGGAATGAATGAAAATTGAATTATCTCAACACAAAACTGAAAGAGCAAACCTTAGTATGCTTCTCCTTCTGTTCCTCCCTTTCCTTTTGCCTTTAAGAAAATTAGAATTGGTTGAAGTAGTTGAACTACTTCATTAGTTAAGTTAACTAAAAACTCAACCAACTTTTTAGTTAGGGGGAAAAGTAATAAATCATAATAAGGGTTTTTAAATAAATAATAACTAGTAGGTGGGACCCCTTGTGACTCCCCTTTAGATTTTAACAATCATAACACAACTAGTTAATTAAACAAAAAACATCCCTCCTTGTGAATCCCATCATTACATTCATGTTTGACAATTTATCTCAATGATATTTGAAATTATTTTCAAAATATAATGCTCATATATTGAAAAATAACATGTTGTCCAATTTTTTTGAAGTCAATTGTTCTAAAAAATAAATAAATAAAACTTAAAATCCATATTTCCCACACTGAGATGCAATCCTTCCCTTGTTGTTGCTGTCAGCTTTTGATCTCTCTGAATTCACCTTTGGTTGTGCTGAGCCTTTAGGACTAATCTCTCTGATCACATGAGAGCAATCATCCCTCAAAAACATCCAGGAGGACACAGATTTATTAGAGCCATTGGAGGGTGAGGAAGGGGCAACAATGGATTTTCCTTTGTCAGGGGCATGGTGGGCCTCGATTTTTAACCTTTTACTTGCATCGGAAGACTGAACTGGTGAGTGGGCAGGGGAAACTTGGGCAATTTGATTGATAGGCGGGGGAGCAGGTAAGGACAAATTGGGCCAGCCACGGTGTTCAAATACTGTCGGGTGGACAATCTCTTGCCATCCATCGTTTTCAGGAACCTCAGGTTGTAATGAGACATGAGGGGGCACATGAATACCATGGGATTGTGGAGCTTGGAAGGGAGGCCTTTCAGGCCTAGGTTGGACCACTCCTTGCCCAATCTAATTGAAAAACCCAGCCTGAAATAACTGGCCTAACTCTTGTGAGTTAACATCAAAGTGAATGGAGAATCTTGGCCTCCTAGGGTCCCTATTCCAATTGCATCTTCCTCGGTTACCTCTGCCATGGCTACCTCGGCTGGAAAATATCATTCATGTATGCATGATTGATTAGAAAATCGTTTCTTTAACAACCATACATGACAACTCCTTTAAAATATGAAATAAATTTTGGCTCAACAACATATCAGACTCATGCAATCCAATCCATACAAATTGTTTAACTCTTGTCAATGAGAAGGGAGTGAACATAGGTTATGGGATATGCGAGGGGTTTGTATTGAGCGAAAAATGTTAAAATGAAGGGAAAACGGACATGGTTACTTCTCACAGACAACAACAATCAACTAAAATGTAAGCAAAAGAACACATCACTATAATCCATCCATGAGATCTTAAACTGTCACAATACATAGCTCCTCTTAATTGTAATTAATTTTTAGGAATAGGGAGTGAGTAATGAATATGGGAAGGCGAGGGGATTGTAATTAGCGAAAAGTGAAATAATGATAGGGGAAAAGAGCGGATACTGTTCATAATATTAATTAAGTAATCCATAAAACCATTCTATATTCAATGCAACGAACCAACACTAACCAATTACTGTGATCAATTAAAAATTACAGTGTGTATAATTTAACCATTTATGTGTGTTAAGCTTGCTTATTGTTCACTTTTAAATCCTTAACACTTTCAATTATACAATGCCATCATACTCAAAATAATATGCTTTCCAAACAACCTATATAAAGAATCCAGTTTCCTTTCATTTATTACATTTAATATTAATACAAAATTCCAATGAACACACAGTCACTTGCATTAACTCTGTTCAACATCCAAACCATCAACCACTTCCTACAAATAAATTCTTCAAATCAAACACAGACACAAGATCTTTAAAAATCGTGTCGGATTCAATTCCTTTAATCAATTTAACATTTAAATTGTAATGAAACCATACTATTATAAAACCTGTGCCCATCTTTGATATGATGCACGATATCCATAAAACATATACAATAGACAATCAAGTCACGAATAACACGGTTTTAAATTGCAATAATCCTGATTGGCAATTAAGACACACAGTAACAAAAACCATCATTTCAACCTATATCATGTTGTAGGAAGCACACAACCCATCGCATAAATAAAAGAGGCATTCTCCCGATCAACCATAAAAGAATGTTGAGTTAACAATCCGACTGTACAACACAAGAGGCAACGAATGTATGCCCATTTAATTTCTTGAATCAACCAATTGACCATGTTGAGCTATATAATCGACTGTTATAATAAACAATGTAGTGACTATATTCTGATAATCAAAACCACTGCGAACGCTATTAACAGAGATGATCCAACAATCAACCACTGTCGACGATACTCCACCAACTCATAACAATCAACAATATACCCGACTTGATATAACTGGCTCCATTTATTAAAAAACGGGCTTTGAATAATCAAAACGGGCTTTTAGTAATCAAGGGTTCGCTCTGTGGACCAACACAAGGAGATTGGAATCGACCACCAACAAAAGGTGAGAAAATTTCGAGACAACGCGGTGGACACACAGGCCATATCACCAATAACTTCGCAGATAGGGTGACAATTCACAAGATAGGAGAGACTATGAACAGAGGAGCATAGGATTCTTTTAATAACACTAAGAACATGAAGGGCATAACCCTTGTGGTTTTCCCAATCAACCTGGGTACTACTGATATAAAAACAGAGCCACGAAATAACAACCAACCCTAAAGCAATCATCTTGGCATAATAGCTGCCCAAACCAATTGTGTAGAAACCATAATCATACATGAACCCACGACCAGGCGAAAATGATAGCAGTGACCCATGGTGGTTCAAAATCAAACACAACAACCAAATATGACTGGGTATGTTTACAAGAACCGTGTGGAGACGACAACAAGTCTGGACCGAATGAAACCTCCAAGAAAAACCCATAAGACAACATAGAGCCTTCATGGCCTCCACCACAGAGAATCATTAATGAAATCGTGACTTCAACTATCCAATCCTTTCATTTACAGTGAATACACACAACCAACCATTCCATAGAAATATCACAAATTTACATAGTTGCCAGTCTCAAGAAAATCACAGACCCATACATCACCGAACCAATATCTATTTCATAACCAGAGTGGGTTCATGGCTGGCGAAAAAGACATACCTGTAACCAAAATCTTTAAAAACATGAGCTTGGTTGAGCAGTTCTTCCCTTGCCTGAAAATCAGAGCTTAACCACATTGAAACACAATTGAACAATAGCCAAGCTAGGTGATGACCAGTGGGAGAGGTATGGAGTGATGTGCAGTAAATGCACGTCACTTCCATCTTTTACTAATTCAATCACTTAGTACACTCCATCCAATCATCCATTAATCCATTCAATTAATCTATGCATTGAAACTCACATCCATTACTTGCCAAATGCGCCACCCCATATCACATTTAACCATTGCCAAACATAATGTAATGCATATCAAATGTGCTTCCATATAACTCAATAAATCGTATGGCCACTACAATGGTTAGTTAGGACTAATCCCATTTCTTTAATGCATATAGTGTAGCATAGTAGAATATTTTAGTTTCTTCCTTAGATTTTTCCATGGGTCTCTTTTCACTTGCTCTTATTTCATGTTATAACTAAAATGTGTCTTGTGCAGGTACACCATACGACAATCAATGTAATAACCGTGAGTATAAGCTATTCATATAAAATTAGAGCTTAGAGCAACGGAAAACCACACATAGGATGCATTATCCATCTGCCATCATGTCACAAAAAAAAACCAAAATTCTATCAATCATGTAGAACCCTATAAGAAGTGTCGAACAACAACATAAACATCAAATACGAACCAGATCTGATACTCCAATCTACAGGGGGTCCCACCTACTAGTATTATATATAGCATTAGCTTATAATAAGCTTCAACAATACTTTGAAGGCAAAATCCTTGTTGCGATTTTTATTGTCAACATAACTGATTTATTATTCCCTACATATAACATATTATATATTTATCAGTTTCACTTTTTCCTGTTACTTTGTATGGTTTTGAATATATAGAAAGATCAATAAATTTCAAATATTTGTTTAATTTAACTATAATTTTTTAATAAAATATATTAATGTATGTCATATGTTATTGTATTAGAAGTTTTGATTACATTATTTTTATATTTAAAAAAAATAGACAATCATACTTTTGGATGATGGACATCAAACCTAAGAACACCACAATAGAGGAAATATCAATAAAATTCAAACAATTATTTTTTTGTTTAACTGTAATTGTTTCATAAAATATATTAATGTGTGTTGAATGCTATTGGAGACAAATCTCTGATTAGACTATTTTTATAGTTAACAATATTTTTTTTAAGAAAAAGGTCATACCTTAGGACGATGAAGATCATCCCTAAGAATGATATAATGGAGGAATTGAGGAAGAGAACTAAGGTCAATGAGCATGAAAATTTGATGAAGAATCTCGTGATACTCTTATATGAAACCTCCCTATTCACCTTGGGGTTTAGTTTGGAGAAGAAAAACGTATTCTCTAGTAGATTACACACGATGCTCAAGCTCAGCCTCAACATCAAGGATGACATCACCATTGAGATGGACATAGACATGACACCTTTAGAAGATGATGCCTCCATCCAAGATGAGATCAATATGGAGGAGGTTGATAAGTCTCCCTTGACTCTTGTTAGAAGGAAATAATTTTTTCTTAGAGAGTGTAACATCCCCAGTTTAATTAATGCATAATGTAGATATGATTATGGCTATGGCCAAGCGATGTAATATGCAAATTGTATTTCTCATTTTTATAATAAAATGCGATACCAACTGCCAGGGGGACATGGAAATATATGGGGAATGAGTTTTCCACAAGATAAGGGAGTATCTGAGAGGGGTCCAAGGGGGAAATTATTTATGGGTATTAATCCAAACCCACATTCTTGAATTTTATTATCATTGTGTATAAAACTTCTATTTCCTGTTTGAGTGTATGAGAGCCCAATCATTGAATACATGTAAGAGGTTGGGTGTGAGAAATCACATCCCATAGTTATTTGAAGCATGGGGATGCATTACAATCAACATTGAGTAGTGTGAGGCTCAACATGCTTGGGAAAAGAGAGGAGAATTGCATGGAGAAGAACAATATTTTTAGACAGTCATGTTTTGGCATGAGCAGGGGGAGACAAAAAAAAGAGAGCTATGGAGCTAGAGAAACAATGGACAGATAATTTTGGATAATTTTTGGAGCTAGAGACTGAAGAGGCAAGCTATTAGGCTTGCGAAAGAACTAGTTTTTCAATCCTGAAGAGTGAACTCATGTGTGAGTTGCATTGTAATAACAAGTTATTGTTGGTGTTTTACTGGTAGTTTTTCCTAGCAGTGAAATCCCTTGAGTTCCCAGTAGTGATATTCCTAGTTACCTATGCCAGAGAGACCCTAATAAATGAATGGGATGCTTGATGGACTGAGAGTAGTGAAGGGGTACATTCCTTGGGTTGGGCAGGTAAAGAGGAAGAGAGCTGGTAGAAATCAAGATATATGTAAGAGAATGCCAATGGGTTGTGGGATATCTAAGCTGCGAGTGGACGATGAAATAAACCTTCTTTTGTGGATTCCTAGCCCCATATCAAGAGTGAATTTCTATTGATATCTAGAACAACAAGTCTATGGTTGGGTGGAATGCCCATCCCAAGAAGTTGGTTGCACAACCATTCTGAAAAGATAAGTGTTTATATGTGTTCTATGTTATTTTATGAGGTAAATTGTTGCGTTTTAACTCTGTATGTGAATGGTTTATATGATGTTGTGTATGGGGTTAATTATCTACATTCATGTTTATTTCAGAATGTTGTAGCTGTATTTGAATTAATGATATCTGAATGGTTAAATCTATGTGTATTACTATAGCTAGTAAGCTACAAGATCAATTAACATAAAATTCTTATTTTTTGTGTAATTCCACATGGTATAGTTCCTTACTTAAGCTAGGGGGTGTCACAGATTGGAGCTCAAGTTTCAACACTAATCTTGTATGGACCAAGAACCAACGCGAATTAGTCAAATTCGTTGTTATGTATTCCGATCTATGACGAATTTGGAGGGAGGGAATGGTGAACCAGAGTAAAATCCTCAAATTTATGGGTAGATTCGAGTTTATTTTACTTAGAGATATCAAAGAGAATATTTATGGCATCAATTTGCAGGTTTCAGAGTTAAAATTTATCCTACATAGTCAAATTCTATGTTTTCATGGTGACCGGGAAGTTTGGGGAATCAACGACCTAGATTATTTCGACCTCAAGAATCAATAGTCAAGATTTTTCTGTGAAGTTTGAGAAGGGAGTTTCCAAGAAGATTTTAGAAATCAGGATTCAAAAAAATCCTGAACCATGACATGAGGTTAATTTTAAAGGGGGAATCCTGATGGTGTAAGACCGAATGAACGAGAGTTGTTGATCAATGTCACTCTCAACCATCAAATCTTGCGGGAAAATTTGTTTATGAAAGACTCATTCAAGATGAGTTGTGGAGGTAACTCAACCTTTCGAAGAAGGGAGTCCGAAATCCTATGGATAAGCGAGGAGTGGTAGCTTGTTATTGGTTTCAGAAGGACTACTCCCGATGGTATTTGGAAGGAAGTATTATTGATGGTCTTAGAAAGAATTGTTTCCGATGGTTTTTTGGAAAAGGATGTTTTCGATGGTTTTTCAGAAAGGATGTTCCCGATGGATAAATTCGATAAAGAGGGTCTGATAGGATATCAGACTTTAGACTTTGGGAAGATCAGTGAGCATGGAAATTTTCTGTTCTGATAGTCTGATGGAAAAAGATCGATAGTGTTCATACTTTGGGTTTCAGAAGGATCTGTGGGCATGGGGAAAGTTGTTCTTCATGATGGGAAACGTATGTGAGAAATAACTCGACAAGCTTGCAGAAGGTTTGGCCAAGGGATGATGCAGGATATTAACGAACGATGACATGGTCGAATCAAAGGATGACATGTGGAATCAACCGATATGTTCCATGCCATGTCATTCAAATTGCCTAGGGTTGAGAATAGGTCATTTGGACGAACTGCTACAATGGTAAATCAATGATTTTTTTTTTCAGTGAAATTTTTTAGATTTTGAAGGTCATCAACTTGCAGAGGAATTTTGAGGTCCTAAACAACATTTTTAGGGGTTCAAATTTTATGAAACTATATATACCTTCAATACACAATGTTTCTGCTAAATAAATGACAAAAATTAGAGATATATTTCCAACGAGCTATTCTTAGCGCAAAATAGAGCTTGTATCAAAATGTTACAACTGAAACAATATAGGATATAATTCAATACTGGTTTACTTCAAGAAGGCATAACTCCTTGCTCAAAAGTCAGTTTGGGGCACATGAGTAGTCTATGGAAATATCATGGAACATGGAATACAACCATGGAGATAGATGTGGAATATGGGTACCTGAAATTGTACAGGATGAGAGAGAAAAAACATGTAGCATATAAGGACAAAAATGGGAAAACAATACAAAATTCTGCAGGCCATAACTATCAACCCGAAGCCCAGTTGAAGGTGAAATTTTGATAGATAGGTCAAAATTTAAGCATCTAGATACTTTTGGACTTCTGAAAAATTTCCAAAGGAGTTGGTGAAGGGATGTTTAAACAAGGATAAAATTTCCAAGTCAAGGGAAAGTGCAAAAATGACAAAGTTGTCATTTCTAGATTGTTAAGATTTTGACTAGAGCATCATTTTGATAATATGAGAGTTTTTTGTGAATTCAATATCAACAGTATTATCGGATTCTCATAAAAAAATTTCCTTAGTTCCTAACAAATTTACCTCTATAGGTGGCCAAAGTTGGTGTTTGAGATTATTTTGCACTAGGAAGAAAGGTGCATAAGAGGGGTAAGGTGGCAATATTCAATTACCCATACCTTTTTGATTAGAGATCATATTTGAGAAAATGAGTAGTAAATGGAAATATAATGAAGAATATAATCATCATGTGCACCTAGAAAAGATATTGAGATAGTGAATTTTGCATTCAACTCAAAAGAATATGATTGGTGGCTATTAAAGAGAAAAACAATTATGCATTATTTTTCCAGAAATGTGCACATACATATACATATACACATATGTGTGTGTGTGTAGATATAACTATAATATATATATCTACATATATTTATTTATATATGTGTGTGTGTGTANACACACACACACACACACACACACACACACACACACACACACACACACACACACACACACACACACACACACACACACACACACACACACACACACACACACACACACAGTCTAATAGAAATTTTATTGCATGCACATCTTCTTGCAAAATTAAGAGGTTCGGGAGGGAAGTTTGATTCCTGAATGAGAACCAAAATCATGGAGGATTCCCATTGGAATTATGGATATGAGGATGAATTCAAAAGGCTGGGTGTCAGCATGGAAAATGTTGAGACAAAATCCAATGGAAGAAGAGGCAGAGAGGAGCCCGAGGATCAGGTTGACACTATGAAAAGCTCGTAGAGAGAAGTGCAGAGCTATAGGGAAGATAATGATAATATTATGAAATATTAGGAGGAGCTACTACATAGTCTGAATATGTTTCACTTACAAGTCAACAAATATTAAGGTTCAAAGAAAGCATCTAGTGCTAGACAAGTGGAAGCATCTAGATCCCATAGAAAAAGGGATGAGAATGGGAATGACATGAATTCAAGGATCATGAGTAGAAACCATCATTATCTAGATCTATCCACTATAATATATTGATAAATTTCAGGTCCAAGGAGAAGATCAAGTGTGTCTCCTGTCAGGAGGCAAAGGAGAAGGTCCGAGTCAAACATTTTGCAACGTGAACTTAGAAAAATCAAGCCTCTAAATTTTAATGGTGAGCATATGAAGGGAGAAGAGGCCGAGGCCTGGATATTGGAAATTAAGAAACATTTCTAGTGGCATGATTATCCCTCAAGGATGTAAACACAAATTGCAACCTACCACTTGCAAGGAAAGGAAGCCATGTGGTGGGATCAACTTAAGCAAGCCAAGCACCTTGAAGGTCTCATGGAGAAAGTTTAAAGGATATTTCTAGGAGAAATATTTGTTAGAGCATTACTATGAAAGGAAGATGAAATAGTTCTTTGAACTCAAGCTAGGAAGCATGACAATGGATGAATATGAGAAGAGGTTCTTTGATTTGCTGAACTATGTTGGCTTCGTAAAGGATAAAAAGGTAAAAATCCGAAGGTTTCTAAGTGGGTTGCCTTCCTTCTACAATGACAAGATACATTATGATAACCCAAACACTTTGGAGGAGGCCATAAAGAGAGAAAATCATCTTTATGAGCAGAGCAGAGGGAGGCTAGTTTTCCAAAAATCTTGCAATGACAAGATCAAATGAAAGAGGGATCAAAGGCAGAAAGGTTTTAAGCCACCATTTTTCAAGAAAAAATCCCAAGAAAATCAACAAGGATAGTCAACCAAACATGAGTTCAGGACGACAAATTTATTTTTGGAAAAGGCCAAGGTAACATCCTGTACAATGTTGGGGATGTGAGGGAAATCACTTATATAGGGACTTCCCTCATAAAGAAGAAAGAATGAGGACTGCCCACAACATTAAGGAGGCTGAAACAATTGAAGACATGGGAGGAAACATGCCAAGGATTTATACAACCTTGGACAACAAGAAAGCATAATATCAATCCCCCGTGATTGAAGTGTAAGGTAATATTGATAACCAACCCATGACAATTTTAATTTATTTTGGAGCTAGCCATAGTTATATAAACTCTAATATTGTTGAAATATTTCACCTACAAAGGAGTAAGCATAAGAAATCTTGGTTAGTTAAGTTATCCACAAGGGCTAAGAGGACAATCAATGAGCTAGATAAATATTGCCCAATAGACATGAATGGAATCAACACAAAGGTAGATGTAAACATCACACCATTAGGTTGATATGACTGTCTAATTGACATGGATTGGATGGGAAAACACCATGATATCCTAGGCTATTTCAACAAGACAATCAATTGTATTGATGAGGTAGGACAACAAGGAAAGGTTTAGGGCATTCCAAGAGTTGTGGTTGTTAGATAAATTTCATCCATGTAGTTGGAAAATATTTTTAGGAAGGGATGTTAGATTTTTGCAGCCCATATGGAAGAGGCAGCCAAAGATAAAGTGGAAAGCATGGAAGACCATCTAGTCTCGAGGGATTTTGAAGATTTTTTTGGGGAAATCCCAGGACTGCCACCAAAGAGAGACATTGAGTTCTCTATTGATTTGGTGTCAGGAGCTTCCCCAATGTCCAAGACACCTTACAAAATGGGCACACTAGAATTAAAAGAGTTAAAGATACAACTTGAAGAGTTGTTAAAGAAGGGGTATATACACCTAAGAATGTCACCTTGGGGAGCCCTAATGCTTTTTGTGAAGAAGAAATATGGAACCTTGAGGTTATGTATTGATTTCAGACAACTGAATAAGGTCACCATAAAGAACAAATATTCTTTGCCGAGGATTGATGATCTATTCGATCAGCTAAAAAGTGAAAGAATATTTTCCAAGATTGACTTAAGATCATATTATCATCAAGTGAGGATAAAGGAAGAAGATATTAGAAAGACAATGTTTATAAAAAGATGCATGCATTATGAATTTACGGTAGTGGAATTTGGGCTATCAAATTCCCCAACTGTTTTCATGTGCTTGATTAATGGAATATTTAGGTAATACTTGGACATGTTTGTGATTACGTTCCTAGAATACATACTCATCTACTAAAAAATATAATAAGAACATGAGAAACATTTAAGAATGTGTTGATGGGTTCGAATGGTCTGTCAAGCAGATAAGGGAGAACACCCGATGGAAGGTCTCAATTAGATCGACTCTCATTTGGTGTAACATTTCCTACAAGTATATTGGCCTTGCTGCCAGTAAGAATTAAAAGAAGAAAAGGGGAAAAATAATGAATTGTCCCCCAAAATTTCTAAATAATCCTAAGGCTAATCTAATTGTAAGAAACAAATCTAATCTAACTAATTCTAAACTATCCCAAGAGAAAAACTAAAAGAATGAGTATAGTGAAAGATAACACCATCAAAACCAGAAATAGTTCAGGTATTCTAATGATAAATGAAAAAAAACATGCTACATATACATAGACAAATAGTTGTACCATACATCCATAACATCATTTCTGTACCCACAAGGAAACATGTGACAACATAAGAAAACATAACATAGTGTAGAAATAGTTCATACAACATAATATTATCTACTCAACTATAAGATAAATGCATAAAGAATAGTCTCCAATACATCCATCAACATCACAAATTTATGAAATTCCTCCTATCCTTTATTACTCAGAAGTAATAGTACCATCTTTTGTTACAAAGGGAACAAGTACGAGTTCTATCATATGAGTTCTCTTTTATAAGACAAGAGAGAGAAACCTCCGTTATCATGACTCTTCGTTTCCTTTTCCTTCTGTTTCTTTTCTCACATTTAGAAAATGAATATGAGAGCGTTACAAAGAGAAGTGGAACAAACTTATGAGTGATCATTTTCTCCCTAAGGCAGTTTACAAATGATATTTGTTAAAAAAATAATCATTGACTCTATCTGTTGGAGTTATCTTCCGTTCCTTGAAAGTTTTTGGGTGTTTTTGGATTCTACTTGCTGATTAAGATATTTCTGGATCATTCTCCTCAGTCTCAAATTTCCAATGGGATATTGCTGGCTCGATTCCGTTGCTCGTAGCCTGAGATATGGCTTCTTGAAGTCTACATAGCCGGTTCTTTAATAAGATTCAGATTCCATCCGTGTTTTTCATTTTCAGACCATTTTCACTCAAAATCTATCAAATCTTTTGGTTCCATCATGTTCTTCTCCTTTCCATATTTCCATCGAGCCATTCTGGTCTTGCTTTCTTCGTCTAGAGCCCCATATATGACTATTGGAAGTTAGTATGGTCATTTTTTCCTCCGAATTCATGGTATGCTATTTTCTTCATTTTATGACATTTTTTGTCACCTGTCTGTCCGAGAGACATGTATCACTACGTTCCTCTATTCAATACCTTTCCAACTAGGTTTCCCAAGCCTCATTCTAACACCTGTAGAAAAATTTATGGTTGTTTAAAAATCATTGCTCAACAACCATTGATCAAGCCCGTGGGTTAATCTGGATCGTTGATTTTTGAACATGAAAAAAGAGAAATCCAACCTGCATAAGAGATCAACCTGTTAGCACTATGTAAATTGCTTGGCTGAAGAAGAAAATCACAAAGGTAACCACAAAACCACTTTGGAACTGAAACTAGCCCTTTTAATTTAGAGAGGGATCTCTCTTGTCACTTGGTGTTTGAAAGATAGGTTTTCCTTTTAGGATAAATGGCTAGGTTTCGATTAGGTGAATATATTTTATAAAGTTTGCTGGCAAGAAGGAAAGGAATCTCTTGGGCCTAAGTTGATCAACCCTAACCAGAGAGAAATGAAACAAACTGGTCTTAAGCTTATCATCCCTAGCCTATACTCTGTCTTCCATTTTACCTAATCTTCTATGTAGGTAAAAAGGTAAATTTAAAAGGTTCTTTCTTGTGAAATGCATTAAAATCCTTATGTGATACTGGTATACGATGTCAAATCTTCCCTCACAAGTGAAATACCATTGTACGACTCTTAACAACTTTTCATAATTCTCCAAAATACATTCTCTTGGAATGGTAGCACCAAACTTTTACTTTTTATACTTGGGTTTCAAGAAATCAGTGTAGAAAACTGGATCAAGAGGCATACCTTTAAACCACTTCTCTCCCTGAACTGGAATCTCAGTTGCAGTAGCCACTGTCTCCTATGATACCGGCAAGGTAATATCATCGATCCTCATTTGGACACCATTGAAATTGAGGGAAAAATCCTTTGTTAACTACACATTGTATCCTTGAATATTTTTGCAAAACCTCATGCACCCGACTTGCTCAAATGAAACCCTAAATGCAAGATCATAATTCACTAGCTTCAATCTCTGTGGCTCACATCTCAAAGCACTTCCTCCTTTATTATATTTCTTTTTCTCCTAAGTTTCCATGCCGCGGATGTAAGGTAAAATACTGAGACTTGTAAGGATAAGGCGTTTCAAAAACTAAAAACTCTGACAGGGAACTTTACAAAGTGGAAAATAGGGTTAGGGTTTGGTCAATTATGTTAAAATCACTCATCAATGCAATAAGAAAGTTCTATATTGCAGGTATATAGGCACATGCTACTTTTTATACACAACATAGAACCCTTCAGTATTTTCACAACGAAAAATAGAGGATGTGTAGCATGTAAATGTTGTGTAAAACATGCGTAGTGAGCATATAGGGATTGCGTAGTGAGATGGACAGGGGTTTGCGTAGCAGGTGAGATATTTTTAATTTGCTGAAGAAAAAGGGTCTGATCGATGGCAGATGGTCTTGTGCAACGAACAATGGGAGGGGAGAGACATGTTTATGCCAAACAAATTTGATTTGAATGTGATTGGTCCATTTAGGATGACAAGACAATTTAGGTAGCGCTAAGCAACTTGCGCAATGTGTGTACTTTTTGCAGGTCAAGTACAAAAGACATTTTGAAAGATAGGAAACATGACATGATGACCCTCTATCTTTCATAATGTGTCATTATGTTCCATTCAATCCCTTGCAAAAAACCTTCCACCTAGACTTTATGACTTGACTCTTTTTGACATGTCATTTCATGGTTTATAACAACAATGACCAAAATACCTTGAAACATCTCATGAGACAAAACTATTTGAAAACACACACACTCAATGATTCAATTAGGAATGCATTGGTCTTCCCAAGACCAAAGCATGACTTTATAAACTCTTGAAAAACCTATAACTCTACCATGAAAATAATGACACTAACATTTGGCTCCAATGGCCCAGATGTTATCCTACCTGTGAGGCAACAAATAACAGCATACCATGTGCCTTATCCATTGGGATTTATTTACTTTAGGCCTTAACTCAAAAAGACTCTAAAAAAGGAAAAAATGAATTGACAAACTTTTTTACAAACTTGACATACACTAGCAAATTTCAACAGAATCTTAGGGCCTTCACCTCAGGCTTCTATTTCTGCTGAATGATGACTTAAACTGCTATATCTAAAAATAAAATGGTTATTTACAATGATATGAAAGATCGAAATCATTTAAGTAAAGTAGTGTTTGAGAAACTTTCCATTCACAAGCCCTCCACCAATGAGATCTCCATTGATTTCTTGCAGCAGATAAGCATTGCTTCCATGATAAGCTACAATTCTAAATGGTCCCAACCAGAGGTAATCGAAATTTCCATGCTTCCCTTTATATTCATTTCTTGCATCCCACTTCAACACCCAATCATCTATCTTGAAATCATCAACCTTTATCCGCTTATCAAACACCTTTTTCATTTGATCTCGATGCAATTGTGTATTGTTGTATACTTCTTCTGTCATTTGTTGTACATGAATCAATTGATTAATCCTCCTTTGAACATCATTTGGTTCAACTTCCTGTTCTTGTAGCAATTTCATAACTGGCATCCCTAATGAGGTAGGGAAAACTGCATCTGTTCCATATACTATTTGGAAAGGTGATGTAGCAATACACCTCTTTATAGTAATCCTATAAGCCCACAATGCATATATGAGTTTCTTGTGCCAAGCCTTTTTGTTTTTCTGTAGCATTTTTTTGATAATTCTTGATAGTCTCTTATTGGATGACTCAACTAATCCATTACCCCGTGGGTAATAGGATGTGGAATGACCAAGGGTTATGTTGTAATCATTGCAAAACTTTTCCATCCTCTTAGACTTGAATGCTGTTGAATTATCAATTATTAATTTCACTGGGCATCTAAACCTAGACAAAATGTTACTTTCCAGAAATTGGATAATGACAACATTAGTAGCTTGCCTTGTTGTGACTGCTTCAATCCATTTGGTGAAATAGTCTGTAGCTTTTTATATCCATTTATGTGGAGCTGAAGATGATGGATGAATCTCTCTTATAAAATCAAGGCCCCATTGCCTAAATGGTGCTCCAAAATAAATTGGTTTCAAAGGCAAGGGCATCAATTTACTTTTTCCATAAAAAATATGACATTCATGACAGATTGACACCTCCTTGTATACATCAGATAAAATGATGGGCCAATAAAACCCTTCTCTTAGTATTTAATGCAATGTGGTTTTCCAATAATTGTGCCCTCCACAGTCACCCTTATGGAATTATTTGATAGCCTGTTTTACCTCATCTTCCAATAAGCAACATAGAAAAAACCCCCCTGGATTCTTACAATACAGAGAACCATCAAGAATACAAAATTTGGCTGCTTTTAATTTCAAAAACCTAGCTTTTGTTTTTCTTAGTTTAGGAGGAGCTCACAAATTTATCAACACATATATAATGTCAACATACCATGGAGATTCAAGAAATTTCTGGGACACATGTGGCACTGTTTCTTCTTTTGATTTTTCTGACATATCTACAATAAAATTTATCCCCAAAACATCATAATTTGACTATGTCATCAGTTTGGCAAGCCCATGACCTTTGATAAGCTTTGTAGGATTTATCTCCAAATCGTATTCTAACAAAACAACTATCCATTTGCCTCTTCTTCCTTCAGGATAAGACTGGTTCATGATATCTTTCACAACATTATTGGGCACATAAGCAACAACATGAGAATGCAAAATGTAAATTCTAAATTCTTTCAGGGATTTTACCAGTGCATATGATTACTTCTCCATGATGTCATACTTCAATGGGGAAACTCTTAGAGTTATGCTTTAATAGGATATGGGCTTTTCAAAAATTTGTTCATTCTTCTGCAACAAAACCCCAACAATAGTGTGTTTTGATGCAAAAGAGAATAAGATGAAATCCTTTGCATAGTCTGGACTGGCTAATACTGGTGCTTTCGTCAATGCTACCTTTATATCTTCAAAATACTTCCTGTCTTATGAAGTCCACTTTATCTCACTTCCTTTCCTCAACATGCTGGTAATGTATTTTATGATTTCTGCTAGATTGGGGATAAACCTCCTTAGAAAGTTTATCCTTCCAAGAAAACACTGTACCTCCTTTTTTCTCTTGGGAGTATCAATTTTCAAAATTGCAGCCACCCTACTGGGATCTATCTTTATTCCTTCTTTCGATATGATATGACCAACTAGTTTTCCCTCTTGCATTCCAAATTTAGACTTTTTGGGATTTAATGAAATGCCAAATCTCCTACACTTCTGAAAAACCCTTGTCAAATGTTTCAAATGCTCATCATCAGAATTTGAAAAAAAAATATCATCTAAATAAATAACAATGAACTTATTTTTGTTCATCAACAAAATCTATATCCATAGCTCTTTGGAATGTTTCCCTTGCATTCATAAGCCCAAAAGGCATTTTCGCATACATGAATGTGCCCTAGGGTGTTGTGAAGGTTGTCTTCTCTTGATCATCAAGATGCACCATGATTTGATTGTATCCAGAAAGACCATCTAGAATTGACATTTTCTGTGATCCAACCACTTTATGTAGAATATAGTCCATCTTGGGAAGATGATAGTTATCTTTGAGGGAAACCTTGTTCATATTTCAAAAGTCTACACACAACCTTATTTCACCACTTTTCTTCCTGACAGGAACTAAGTTGGCAAACCATTTAGAGAATCTCAAAGATACTATAATCTTAGCATCAAACAATTTTCTTACCTCTTTCTCAATTAATGGTAGCAGTAAAGGATTAATCCTTCTCAATTTCTGTTTAAATGGTTTTTGATCATCTCTTATTGGAATAACATGTTGAATAATTTTTGTGTCATAAACCTTCAAATATTCATATCTCCAAGCAAAAACATCTGGAAAATCTTTCATTAAGATGATATATCTTTCCTTGATTTCTGGACTGAGTGTCTTGGACAATTGATGATTTTGGGATTTTCCCGAGTCCCAATGTTACAATCCTCTATTTGTTCATAATTTGGAGTGACTTTGGGGTTCCTTGCCACATCATTATTGTCAAAGAGCTTTTCAAGTGGAACCAACTCCTTAGGGATGAAATTATTTTTGAGCTGAACAATGTCTCTACCAACAAACTAATTTAGGAAACAATCTTCATTTGAAAACATGCCTGCATCTTCTTCCAGATCACAACAATTTTCCTCATCAATATTTGTGTTGGCAAATTCATCAGTCATTTGGAGAAATCTCACCACTTGTTTGTCATCCTAAAAAAATTGCCAATACTTGATATTATCAGGTACTGCTGGTCTATGCTTGACTTCAATCTCATACTTTCTGTTAGGAAAGATAGGAATCTTGAAAACAAAAGATGAAGTGGCCAATGCATCCACAATCAAATTTTGTCCTCTTGGAATCACTGAGAGGTTATATTCTGTGAAACTTTCAAGTATATCAAGAACTATATTTCTGTATTCCCTCATCCTAGGATGTTTTGATTGATATATTCCCTTAACCTGATTTATCACAAGCTCAAAATATCCATGTACAACTATTCTTTTTTCCCCCAAACTTTCAATGTGTTCAAACCCAAAATCAATGCCTCATACTCAACCGTATTATTTGTACAATCAAAAGAAAATTTGTAAGAGAAAAGATTTGAACCTAAATTAGGAGGGATTATCCAAACACATGCTCCAACTCCTTCCTTACTAGCATCTCCATCAAATTTCATATTCTGCTGATCCAAAATTAGATCTAGGGACCAAAATGGGTCCAAGAAGGCCTAAAAATCAAAGTTCTCAGAATGGATTCAAAACAGACGTGTGCGTAGGCCTTGTCAATACGGACCCAACGCAACTTGAACAGGCTCAAACAAACATCGTATACTCCATATATCACAATCTGTTCATTTCGTTAAACATGCAAAAAAAATGATGATTGTACAGTCCATACAGTGCCATGTGGCAACTGACTATACTAGCCATACAAATGACATGGTAGGGTACAGTTGGTGCTGATGTGGATAGACAAATGGACCAATTAGGGAGTGACACATGTCACCAATGCGAGGGTGACACGTGGCACATCCATACGATTGACGTGGCAGGTTCGTACGACACGTGGTAAGGGGATTATGTGGCAAGTACAGTGGCAGGTGACTGGGCTGACACCTCGACAGAGAGGTGGGACAATGGTTGTTAGACATGTGGCATTGGTTTGGGTGAGTGGAGAGGTGCCAAGAGGCCTAGTCATGGGCTTCCACGTGGCACCCATTTATTGGCTCATTTGGTTTTGGAAATTTTTTTGGACTCTATGAGGTTTGAACCCGCGACCTCGGATGTGGAAAAAATCTTTGGCAGGGCCGGGCTAGCCAGCCTACCCATAGCATTGCTTGATAACTATAGTCCGTGGCTTATATTTAAACTTGAAGTTTGGTAAGTTCGGACAAAGGAAAGGGCTGGGGCCTAGCCCCAGCCCCCGGTCGCAAACATACCCATATGCCCGTTGTATCAGACCTCACTCCTTTGTAATGTATATTGCACGCGGAGTATGGCATCAACCCTTGATATTTCAACACCTTTCCACCATACGACCTGGCCTATGCATAACTATTAGCGTTGGTATATAGAGGTTAGCCCCGGTCGATTGAGCTAGCTCGCTGACCAAGGGCTAAACTGTGGGCTATACGTTAGGGAGCTACATCTGTTAGCGCGTGTGGAGGTTTGGCCCGTGACCACATGGCCACCACCTTGTGACTAGGGGCTGGGAATAGAGGGGCCAACAACGGAGCACCAGGTCAGGGCCACATGGAGGCACCCATGTGACCAAGAGCCCACATCAAAGGGTCTGCGCCTTGAATAATTGCAGAAGTGGGTTTAAAACTATATTATAAATATTTTTATGATTTATTCAACAATTTTAGAGTTTTTTGGTCATTTTTGGGGGATATTGGGCCCTTTTTGAGGCCAGATCTTGGGGAGAATTTGGGAGGTTGCTACCCACTCCTAGTATATAAAAATCAGAGGTTCTTGAAGCCATGAAAGGAGGTTTAGAATAGGTTTATGCTGAAGAATTTCCAAGACAAAGCCAATTGTATGCAGGGAAGCCATTGAGGAGAGCACCTTTGCAGGCCATTTCTGGGAGCTTCGGTCATCCATTTTCAATGCCGTCAGTTTCGTTGGGTTCTAAAGATATGGTAGAACAAGACCAGATCAGTTTGTAACCTTTTTGGCACTTTTATTATGTCCTTTTAAAAATTTGAACAGAAATAAGAAAGCCTCACTCACTGAGACAAAGGCCCGAAGACGTAGGCGAGATTGCCGAACTGCGTTATCACTTTGGTGTTTTATGGTTTGATGTTCTTCATGATTATGTTCAGATCTGAATATTTCTTTATGGCTATCATGTTTCTTCTATAATTCTTCCTCTTTCATTAGTTTTCCTAAATGGTAATTTAACTCATGCAAGATAACTCAACCATTGTCATTTAAAAGATCTTTTTGGATCATCCACATTTCTTCATCCTCATTATTTTGCTGATTTGAAATCTTCCCTGCTTGATGATTTGCCTCATCTTTCACAGGTATTTCAAGAGTCTTTGGATCTTCTTCTTCAAAGCACAGGTCATTGTAAAAAATTGAAGAACCAACCTCAGTTTCAATAGAATAAATATGATGATTATTTGGTTTGCTCTTGCTTCTCACCATGTACTTCAACAATACTTCCTTATATAGTCTCCTTTCCTGACCAAAAAATGGTATAGTTGCATAGGACATATCCATTTGTAGAGTGCCCTTCAATTTTGCAGCTCATGACCTTAACAACAACATGCCAAACTTTGGAGGGATGTCATCAGGTACTACATCCATGACAAAATTCTTTGATGGGATTTGAGATAGAGACACAACTAGGTCTTTTATTAAGCCCAAACACTTTACCTTCCTTGAATCAAAAGAGAACAAATCTTTGTAAGGTATAGTGATGTCCAAACCTAATTCATCCATGATTAGCTTTGGCATCAAATTATGAGATGCTCCTGAATTTAGCATTGCATTGTGTAAGTTCATATCATGAGATTTAAGGCTGACATAAAATGGAAGAAAATCACCATCATTATCACATTCTTCCACCCGAGGACCAAATAAGATTGCATGATGGTCATCTTGCACATTCAGAGTATTAGATGCTTCTTCCATTTTCAACATTTTGATGATTTGGCTTCTATATTCAACATTCCTTATTAACTCATTGAAAGGTACACAAATTTTTATTTTCCATCTCACTTTCAAAATTAAAAGGACACTGTTTTTTCTCTACCTCTTTGATGACTGCATCCCTTTTTGTCTCTGAGACATTCTTTGGTATCTCCTCTTTCTGTTTTCCTTTCTCCATTGCATCCTTTGCAGATCTGTCTTTCTTAGGCTAACTTGAAGAGGGTAAATTATCTTGAGGCTCTTTTGTAGGATTCCCTTTCTGAGGATTTGCGGACAACTTTTTATTTTTGATATTATATTCTTTTGAAACTACATGATGGCATTTTGATACACCTTCTTATACTCTTTTGTTTCCATTGATAACATATCATCATTTTCCTGCATAAAATTATCATTTGCATCCATAAATTTATCATGTTCTTATTTAGTTAGGAAGACATCTGTTTCAACATCATCACAACAATGTATGTTATCTTCAAGATAGTGTTCAAAATTTTCATCAACATAGTTATTTTGGAAAGGGGGATTGATTTGTTGATCACCTTGATTCCTTTGGTCTCTTTCTTTGATCTGTTTAACTGGTAATCTTCTGAAATTGGGATTCCCGTGTTGAAGTTCAGTTTGATCTCTGATGGCATGCTTGTTATCTAAGGACAACTTTTCCACCAACCTTTCCATAGTTTTTACCATTAGATCAAATTTTGCATCTGATGACTAGGAAATTGAGGGTTGAGCTTCTCCTTGAACTTTTTTCACGTTAGTTTCATGATTATATTTAATCTTTCCTAATGCCATCAAATTCACTTCTACTTCAATTGCATCATTCATCATGTCATCTAGTGTATTAGATCTCCTTTTCCTTAGTAGAAAGGCAAAATCACTATCAAAGGAATCAACATAACGAAGTTGTGCATCTCCAAGAGGGGGTTTTACTTCAACAGGAATTGAATTATAAACCCTCATGAATCTGGTTGAAAAATTATGAACTGTTTCACTGGGTGTTCTTTTTATGTTATTATACTGAGTCAACAGTTGTAGAGGATTCTTCTTGTCTCCCCATCTTGCAATAAAGGTTGCCTCAAAAGATGAAGAATTAGGAATACTTGTTGCTGGAAGAGCCTTAAACCATTTTCTGACCTCACCCGAGAGACTTTGTGCAAACAATCTCACTTTTACATATTCATCATCTACCTCCTCAAGGTTAGAAAAATGATTAAACCAATCTAAATGTCGTTGAGCATAAATGTTCTCTTCTGCATCATATGACTTAATTATTTGATTTGAATTTTGAGGTAGATCATGAAATCGAGAAGGTAAGATAAGGGGAGCATATATTGCTGCCATGGTTTTAGGAGAACTTTGGATTGGTTGAACAATCTACCTGGGAATCACTACAGTTTGAATGGGAACACCATAAATAAAATATTGAAACTTCTTCTCATCAAACAAAATTTCAGTCAAGTTAGACTCTGATTTAGATCTAAACAAAGTTTGATTGAATTTTATATCAAATTCAAAATCATCAATGCTCTCTAATCTGTCCTTAGGAAATGATAAATTTCTATCCAGAAAAATACCTGAGTTAGATGCCTTTTATTTCTTTTTGTGTAAGAGCTTCAAAGGATCAACCACAGATGCTATAGGTTCTGGATTTGGGTTTCTACTAGTGTAAATCTTCTTTGGAGCCAAGATTTGTCAATAATGTTAATTTTTTGTTACTGATCTTAAAAAATGAAGTCGTCAGGGTAAAGATTTTCATCCAATATTATGTCTAGTTCTATGTTACCCTTAGGAATCAAATCTGAAACTTTAGTCATTCTTTCTAAGGGAAAAATTAACTTTCGTTCCCCGACAACGATGCCAAAATGTTAGCACTATGTAAATTTCTTGGTTGAAGAAGCACATCAGAAAGGTAACCACAAAACCACTTTAGAACTGAAACTAGCCTTTTCAGTTCAGAGAGGGACGTCTCTTGTCACTTGGTCTGTGAAATATGGGTTTTCTTTTTAGGATAAATGGATAGGTTTTGATTAGGTGAAGATATTTTATAAAGTTTGCTAGCAAGAAGGAAATGAATCTATTGGGAAATGGAGTTAAACTTTGAAGCAAATGGAATCAGTGGCTAGTAGGTAGAACTATCAAGGAAGAAAAGGCTAAGTAGGTGGAATATTTTAGTTTTTCAATTTGTTGTTATAGAATAGAAGAAGGAGAAAAACACATAACAACATTTAGAGCACCATTTAAGATGAATTCTAATTGAGTTAATAAGAAATGACAATGTTTAAATCGCTTGAATCTAAAGCATCATTTTCAGATGAATTTCAGACCATTTGTTTTCCAATTTAAACATATAATAATTTGCAGATGAAAGATAAAGAAAACAAGAAGTACATACATGAAAGAGAACACATACTTTAGGTCATCGCCACTAGAATATTTGGTATGAAAATTTCTGGACTTCTGCACTTGTATTCATTTAACTTCAGAAAATTTATACATTGTTCAAGACAAATTGTCCTTTGTGCTTCTGCCAACCCCTTGCATATTCAAAATGCTTAAATATATAAGAAAACTACACCCCTAGGATAGAGAAGTTGAACTTCACTACTATCCTACAATTCTAGATCTCATTACATTAAATAAGGAACAAATTCTAAACTACTTGCTAAAAATAGCAATTTTCCTTGACCATTTTTCATACATAACAATATTCATGACAATAAAGATTCTCCAACATATTTTCGAGTTTGAAGCTGATGTGAGTCATCTGGGACAACTAGAGATGAATGTTGGACTGATTTGAGCACTGACAAGACTCCCTATCACCTTTGCGTAGCGAACTGTTGCAATTTGTTGTGTAACTGCAACCTACAACAATTGCATAGCGAGTTTACACAACGTGTTGGTTTTCTTCAGTAAACTTCGTTTAGGATGTGGATGCAACACTGCTGGAGGCTAGAAATCACTGCTATATCATTCATCAAGAATTTCCCAATTTCCTTTAACCCTCTGTGTACTTACAACACTTGCGTAGCATGTGATAGCTATGCAAGTTCTGTACAATGTTGTTTTCCACTCAAAAACTCAAAACAAATTATAGTGGTTTATCAAAAAACAAAACTGTGAAAACCTGAAACCTATATCTCAGCCACCTCTGAAAGTAGGTCCAAAGTTCTTCTGGCTTCATCATCAACCTTCATCCTTAGCTTGAGAGACCTATTTTCCTTTCTCAATAACACATTTTTTCCTTTCAGGTTTCTCACTTGCCTAAACAAAAGTGCACTTTTTCTCAACTTTGACTGGGCATTTGTGAGGGCTGCACATGAATTTTTTGTGGCTGGTCCACACTCCTTAAAGTGTCTCTCAAACTTCATTTCTAATAATCTGTTCTCTTCCCTGAGATGAATAATTAGGTGTTGAGCCTCCCTTAATTTCTTTTTAATCCACTTGATAGTTTTCTCACCTTCTCTAGGTGAAGTGTGAATTTTTGCAACTGATATAGGCTGGCCCTGTGCATGTGTTTCCACTGCAAGCCTGTAATATGAACTTATATTTTTGGAAGAGTATCTTGTTAAGGGGGTTGTAAGTTTAGTCAAATCCACATTTTTAGGACTTTGCTTGATTTCTTTCCCTTTAGAACCTTCTGGAACTTTTGAGACTGATTCCTTCTTTAGACCTATTTCATCTTGTGGAGTTTGAATATCAGAAACCATCTCAACCAATTTCCTCTTCATCTCCCTGTTATCATGAAATGATTGAGTTATGACATGTTGAGATTCTTTAAGATGATATTGTAGCTCTCTGATTACTTGGTCTTTCTCTTCTAACTGCACCTAATCGTCATCCATTTCTTGAGCTGAGTGTTCAACAAACTGTGTATGAAGGGAAGGTACATGTAGCCTTTTGGCAACTGACCTTATGATTGGACTACTCACTTTTGGTGTTTCCTCCACCTCATCATCAACATGAAGCCTTATACCCTTCTTCTTAGTTGGATGGCTTGGTGAATAATCCTTAATTTCCTTTCCTTTCCCTCTGCCCTATTCTGCAGACCCTTTCTCTTTCCCACTTGAATCTTTAGAAGCCACTTTCTCAGCAGGTGAGGGGGTGTCTCCTTTGGGGTATAAAGGAATGTTTGTTGAAGCTAAGAAAGAGTCACAATCTCTTTTCAATTTCTTGAGTTCTTCCAACACTAATAAATTTACCAGAGAGAAATGAAACAAACTGGTCTTAAGGTGATCAACCCTAGCTTGTACTCTGTCTGCCATTTTACCTAAGCTTCTATATATTTAAAAAGGTAAATTTAAACGGTTCTTTCCTTTGAAATGCATCAAAAGACTTATGCGATACTGGTATACTTTGTCAAATATTCTCCCACAAGTGAAATATCGTTGAACCACTCTTAACAACTTTTCATAATTCTCCAAAATGAATTCTCTTGGAATGGTAGCACCAAACTTCTACTTTTTATACTTGGGTTTCAAGAAATCAGTGTAGAAAAATGGATCAAGAGGCATACCTTTAAACCACTTCTCTCCTTGAACTGGAATCTCAGTTGCAACAACCACTGTCTCCTCTGATACTTGGTAGGTAATATCAATGATCCTCATCTGGACACCACTGAAATTGAGGGAAAAATCCTTTGTTAATTTCCTATTGTGTCTTTTAATCTTTTCACAAAACCTCATGCACCCAACTTGTTCAAATGAAACCCTAAATGTAGGATCATAATTCACTAGCTTCAAGCTCTATGGCTCACATCTCAACACACTTCCTCCTTTATTGTATTTCTTTTTCTCCTGAGTTTCCATGCTGCAGATGTAAGGTAAAACATTGAGACTGGTAAGGACAAGGCATTTCAAAAGCTAAAAACTCTGACATGGAACTTTACACAGTGGAAAATAGGGTTAGGGTTTGCTCAGTTGTGTTAAAATAACTCATCAATGCAATAAGCAAGTTCTAGATTGCAGGTATATAGGCGCATGCTAATTTTTAGACACAACATAGAGCCCTTCAATATTTGTGTAGCAAAAAATAGAGGATGTGTAGCATGAAACTGCTGTGTAAAACATGCGTAGCGTGTAACTGCTGTGTAAAACATGCGTAACAAGCATACAATGCTTGCGTAGCGAGCTGGACGGGGGTTTGCATAGCATGTGTGATATTTCGAATTTTCTGAATAACAAGGGTCTGATCGATGGCAAAGGGTTTTGTCCAATGAAAAATGGGAGGGGAGAGACATGCATATGCCAAGCAAATTTGATTTCAATGTGATTGGTCCGTTTAGGATGACAAGAAAGTTTGGGTAACGCCAAGCAACTTGCGCAATGAGTTTGCACAACGTGTGTACTTTTTGCACATAAATTACAAAATACATTTTGAAATATAGGAAACATGACATGATGACCTTTGATGATCCTCTATCTTTCATAATGTGTCATTATGTTCCATGACATCCCTTGCAAAAAACCTTCCACCTAGACTTTATGACTTGACTCTTTTTGACATGTCATTTCATGGTTTATAGCAACAATGACCCAAAGACCTTGAAACATCTCATGAGACAAAACTCTTTGAAAACACACACACTCAATGACTCAATTAGGAATTTATTGGTCTTCCCAAGACCAAAGCATGACTTTGCAAACTCTTGACAAAACTATAAATCTACCTTGAAAATAATGACACTAATACAACCCTTAGTGATTAGCTAGCTTAACCCCGAAGGATAGTTTGATTAATAACCCCGACGACATGGGATCCATGACTTGTAGCATGATTTTCTCTAATTTTCCCTTTTGTAGGATTAGGAAAATAATTAAAAATAAAATAATATACAATAAAATAAAAATAAAAATTAGAAAATTATTTACATTATTTACAGTTATTTACAATTTAAAAGAAATAATTATTCGTAACCAAAGAAAATCAAAATTAAACTAATCTACCTATCCCCGTTAATGTAAAAATAAAAATTACCAAAATTACCCTACACCCCAGTAGATTTGAACCCGTGACCTCTGAGGAAAAAACACATTTTTAACCATTAGGCCCATTCAAGTTTGTTATTCTTTTAACCTAAATAGTAAAATTTGTTAGTTTATTAAACATACATGATTAACAAAAATAATTAAAATAAAAATAAAAATACATTGAATAAAATACACAAATATAAATATTTGCAAAATAACAAAATAAAATTAAAATAAAAATAAATTAAATTAAAAACTGAATAAAATAAAATATGTATAAATTAGATAAGTTGAGGTTCCATGTCCCTTAGGTTCCACTGGTCAAGGTTCTGCACCTAGGGGATTTTTTTAGAAAAAGGCGTATAGATTAGGATTTAGAAAAATCAAACATTGTGGAGAGAAGCACGGTCAGATGGCGATTGAGGACTTGGCAATTCGACTGTGATGAAGGGAAAGAAACATAGGAGAAAGGACGATGCTCGAAGTGATGATTTAACGTCACAAATAGAGACAAGTGAAAATACGACATTGCCTCCAACCAAGTGTTCATCATAGGTTAGTCCACTCAATATGCACATCCCATAGGGTGGACATGCTCAGATCACAAGGAGAGGGAGAACAACCAGGTCTAGGAAAAGGTCCTAATGTCGTACACTACACGTGAATGTGAGAGATAACTAACAAGCATTAGGAGACAACTCGACAAGGACTCACAATTAAGAGTAGGAATGGGATTTTGGCATGTGTTTCGACAAGAGGTAAGACCAAAAGACTCAATATAGATCATTATGAAAAGGTTCAAGGATAGTCTTGAGGAAAAGATAGGTTCGATAGCCTTGGGGGATTCAAACCTCGAGGACAATGCAAGCGAGGGTAATCTTCTTCCTAATAAGGAGAAGCTAGGAAAGAATCAAGGTCAAGGTTGTGGACAAGGATCAAGAGATTCCCCCACAGGCCTCACAAGGCTGGAGTGATCATGCGAACACAATTCCCCTCCACACCTACTCCTACAAAATGACAACAATGATATCATCCATGCGATCAAAGAAGACTTACCATTACAATAAACATTACATTCTCTACCTTTAATCCAGTTTATAAGAGAGTGCTAAGTTTATTCAACAATAACACGGTGGCTATAAATGAGTGTCTCGAAACATGTTAGAAGAATCTACATGCGAAAGAATAAAGATGAAAACTTGAAGCAAAAGCATGCCAACAGGAAGATGCATAGTTTGAGTTATTCAATCAAGACATGCAATAAAACAAACCCTGCCACCGCATAAGATCACCAAGCACTTTGAAATTAACACAAGGTTAGAAGATGACATGTCAATTCTATCACACAAATGTCAACGAAACACCATAGGTCAATAAGCATCATGAAGACATCCGAAATCAACAGATTGAAAGGAAAAAATGAACACCCATCAAAGATAATCATTAATAAGATAAAACCCCCAACTCCTTTAAGGTAGGAAAAAAATAGCATTAGGCTCAAGCAGTAGAGGATTAGGCAATAGGTTTGAAATTTTAGTAGGGGGCCTCTTTCCTTTCACTTGTGAAAGAAAAAGTAAGGGGGGGTTGTTGCGGCCACAACAAAATGGTGCTGCAAGTTTTAAGTGAGCACAAGTTTTATGCCACAGTAAGCAAGTGCATCTTTTATCAAAATAAGATTCACTAGTTGGGGCATATTATTTCAACAAACGAGAAAACATTTGATCCTAAGAATATAGAGTCCATTAGGGGATGGACAATGCCAAGAAATGTTATAAAGGTCAGATCATTCATGGGTCTTGCAGGTTATTACCAAAGATTTATAAAAGGATTCTCAAACATTGCAAGCCCAATCACTTATTTGCAAAAGAGGGAGTGAAATTTGAATGGAATTCTAAGTGTGAAGAGAGATTTCAACAATTGAAAGACATTTTGACAAGTGCACCAATATTAAAGATTGCTGATCCAGACAAATATTTTTTGGTGTGCACTAATGAGTGCAAGGAAGGGCTTGATGGATTCCTCACTCAAAAGGATCACGTGGTGCGCTGCGAGTAACGGAAATTAAAAGAGCACAAGAGGAATTATGTTACACATGAATTGGAATTAGCATTCATTGTTCACGTGCTAAAAGTGTGAAAACATTACCTCATGGGGAGAAGGTTTCAGATAAGGATAGACCATTGTGGTCTGAAACATTTGTTTGTCCAACCAACATTAAATTCAAAACAAACTAGATGGCTTGAATTTCTTAGTGAATATGACTTTGAAATTAAACATATCAAAGGTAAAGAGAATTGGGTGGCTGACACACTCAATAGAAGAGCACACGAGAAGCACATGCAAACCATCAATACGTACATATCTGATGTAAAAGACAAAATTTTAGATGTTTCAATTTCAAATCAACACTATTTGCAAATAAAAGAAACATTACAACAAGGAAACTTGCAACAAAACATCAATATTATGAGTTTCAACAAGATGAAATCCTCATGTATAGAGGCAAGGTATATGTGCCAAATTCAAGAGAGTTGAAAAATATAGTGCTTAGAGAAATGCACAATGTGCCATATGCTGGGCACCCAGGATACCATAAATCAATTGCAGTTGTAAGAAGCCAATATTTTTGGCTAGGAATGAAGAAAGAAGTGGCTAATTACATATCCAGGTGCCCAGAGTGCCAGAAGGTGAAGACATAATATAGACATCCAGATGGGTTGTTACAACCATTTCTCATTCCAAAATGGAAGTGGGAAGTATTTACAGTGGATTTTATTACTAAGATTCCGAGAACAGTGAAGCAACATGATTCCATGATGGTAGTGGTGGAAAAATTGACTAAGGTTGCACATTTTATTCCAATAAAGACTACACACAAGGAAGTCAATATTGCATATATCTACATGAAATAAGTTGCCAAGATACATGGAGTGACCAAGCCAATTGTTTCAGATAGAGACCCCAAATTCACATCCAATTTCTGGAAAGGTTTGTTCAAATGATTTAGGGAAAATTTAAACATCACTACAACACATCAACCATAATCATATGGGAAAACAGAGAGGACCAATAGAATAATTGAATACATGCTCATAATGTATGTGATGGACCAACCATCAAAGTGAGAGGATTATATCCACTTAGTGGAATTTGCTTACAATAATGGGTATCAAGCCTCATTAAAAACTAGTCCATTTGAAGCATTGTAGGGCAGGAAATGTAACACCCTAATGAGTTGGGATAACCCAATAGACATAGTTTTCATTGGGCCAGATTTGTTGAATGGACTGGAAGAACATATGACAAAGATCAAGTGGAACTTAAAATCTTCCCAAGACAGGTAGGAAAGTTATGCAGACAAGAACATGGTTATCAAAGATTTTAAAGTGGGTGAACATGTATTTCTAAAAGTGAAAGAAAAAATAAGTTCACGAAGATTGAGTTGCTGCCCAAAGTTGGAAGCAATATACTATGGGCCTTTTGAGATATTAGAAAAGATAGGCCTAGTTGCATACATACTAGAATTTCTTGCATCCATGAGAGTGCATAATGTATTTCATCTGTCATTATTAAATAAATATGTGCCTGACCCTAACCACATCATTTATTGGACTGTGATCCAGCTGGAGTACGAAGGGGATTTCCGAGTGGAACCAATGCGCATCCTAGACCAAAAAGTCAAAGTTATTAGGAACAATATATAGGCACGGTTAAGGTTCAATGGACCTGTGATGGTCCTGAATATGCTACATGGGAGCATGATGAAACTATGTGGGAGGAATACCTACAAAATTTTGACATTTTTGAAGAAAATAGAAGCTAAAAATGCAAGATTCATTTTTGGGGTAGCTAGATTTCCTAAACTACATCTCACCGTTATGGTTACGAGTGTTGATATCCCTAATAAAATAATGGTGCAGCTCGATGGACTGAGAGAAGTGAAGGGGGCACATTCCTTGGGTCAACAGAATGAAAGGAATAAGAGATTATGGTTGCAACTGTTGTTGGAGGGTAAACAAATTGCATAATTTTTTTTTTTGAATATTATGATGTAAAATTTGTACATGTATATTAGCATGGTGCTATGCACCGAGAACGATGCATAATTGTAGGGGAGAGGGAATGTGACTGTTGTGGAAAATTTTCCCGTGCAGACAGGTGAAACCACCCTTGGATCAAGACTCCTTTGATCCAAGACAGAAGGTAACAAATGATTTCCTAATTTCCCCCTAGATCTACTTTATATACCCACAAATAGAATGGAAATAAAATATGAGAGAATGAAGTAGATAGATTACCTTTTTTCCATCGGTTGTCCTCGCTGCTCCAACCCTCGATATTTATGTACAAGCTCTTGGTGCAAGAGAAGTCCTACAAAGAACAAAGCAATACTCCTTTCTTCCACGATATATTGTTAGGAAATAATAGACCTATCTAGTTTGAGCTAAGCAAAAATAGACGTGCATACATTGAACAATAAAAGCATGAGGGGAATAGAACAAGTTATATTATATGGAAAACAATAAGTAATGAAGTATTTACAACCTTAATTTCGATGTTGCAACAACTCCTCCAAGATCTCCTTTCGAACCCCTTGAATGTCACAAGATCGATAGTATGATACTTTGAAATTATTCCCCCTCTTTCACCCAAGAATGGTCCCCATTATATAGGAGTTTAGGCATAACAACTATAGGATAATTTTGAGGAGAGGATGGGATAAAATGAGGATTTAGCTAAACAAACAAGATTGACCTTTCCTTAGATAGAGGGTAGCTCGAACCAACCTATAACCAACTGAAATCTCCCGTAAACCACCTCTCAAAATAAGACATGATATTTGTAACTACTTCATCGCCCCCCCCCCCAGAACTAAGCATAGGGTGAGATTATCGCTGCCCTATAAATGGACAAGGAGTGATGGAAATAATTCATCCCCCTCTCTATATGGGAAGGGGAGCGATGATCCTCAAAAAAGGCCAAAAACTCAAGGTGAAAGATAATATTTTGACCTCCAAAAGATAGGTTTCCGCTCCAACATGTCTAGGGATTATGAAAAACACTCCCACATGGTGATGAAATTGAGATACTTGGTAGTGAGACAAATAGGTGTGTAACAAACGCTCCCTAAAGTTTGAGGTCAAAATAAAAGTTGATGGTCGAAACACTTTACAAAAATGTGTATGTAAGGGTGTTGGAATAGGAGAGTCAGGCAGAAGCTATAAACAAACATCAAACAATATATATCTATCATCCTCGAGGTGGGCATACCCATGCTCGAAATAAAATGTCTCAAAGCATGGTCATCGACTAATACACTACAGATCCATGAAAGCACCGACTAAGGGTATGGCCACCAAAGATACAATGTGGATCCATACCTTCCTTGACGTGATCAGGTCGTAGCCACAAAAAAATACATAGTGGAGCTACGATATGACAAAAGCATAGCCACAGACTAATACAAAGTGGATGTATGTGACAACATATATATCAGTGAGATTGCCAACATGATGGAAATATGAGAATCTTCTAAGTACTCAAATAATATCCATCGCAACCTGAGTGAGGCACGTAACAAAGGTGGGTGCCTAAGGGGATCCCAAGGTCTTTGTCCCGATCCTGAAATGGTACGATTATAGCCACATGAATATATGTGTTGATGTCGAACATGGTAGGAACTACTTAATTATCGACCATTGGTGTATATTGTTAACAAGTGTGCGGGAAATCACCAATGATGACAATGATTCCCAAGGTACCCTAGTACATTCCAAGATTGTGAATAAATGAGATGAATTCGAACATTCATGGAATCATTCGATCATAGTTCAATGATGTAAACCTACTGTCAAAAGCGAGGAGACCTACCAATGGGGTATGCAGGTTCCAAGGTACTAAATGGTTTCTAAGTCTAATTCCTATATAATGTGTTGAAGTCGACATGAACAAAATCGTCGAAGGAGGGCCATGATGTGTCCCCCATCATCGACATGAAAGTGATGTAATATAATATATCAAATGAGCACAAACTAACATGAGGATGAAATTTGGTAATACTGTAGAGTGGTTGATTTGGGATGAAACTTCCCTTGAATATTGTGAGGCATGAAAAATGACTTGGTAGCATTGACTGGATGAGATATAGAGAAAAACATCATGTGATGATAAATGGGGCACTCTTTGGGTGGGCCGAAGGACTATAATGACTCATAGGATTGGTATGAATCAGAGACAAGGATGTTACCCAACTGTAATACAAGACACAAACATGTTCCATGTTCAAGGGAGACAACAAATAGCTACCATAATGCTTTCCAAAAAAATGACCCACTTCCCTCAAATTCCCCCCCACCATGAGCAACAGGCAGCTCTTTGTTTTTTAACGAGCCCGAGGAAGATAAAAATGCTCGATATAGCTCATCTTTGATGAGCACCTCATCACATGTTTAACAAACTTGAAGAAGGAAGGATTCTATCCTTCAATGTATAATTTTACGTGCCAAAAGAAGGTAAAATTGACAGTCTTTTCACATTTAGAGAGTCTGAAAATAACTTAAAGGATGCTCTAGGGGTGTTCTTTTTCGTAAATTTAGTCCCCCGATCTCGAAAAAGTATAAAACAATACAAGGGAGAACTCTTCTAGCCAAGGTTGACTAGAGTATTCCTTTTTCGTAATTATTCCATCTGGTCCGAAAAAGGGTTAAACTTACACTGAATAGATGCCCTTACAAATATTTTTAATGAGTGTGAAAGGAAACAAGCTCAATTGACAATCTTTTCATGTTTAGAGAGTCTAAAAAGAGCTTAAAGGAGACTCCAAAGAGTTCCTTTTTCATATAGTTTTTATGAGCCCATAAAAAGCGATAAAGGTATACTCGATAACTTATTCTCATGTATTTACAAGCACGAGAAACAAAAAATACTAAGCTCGTCTAGAGAGAATGAGTGGCATGCAACTAAGTTCCAATGGGAAAAATGACTCCTAAGCAATGACTGCGATAAGGCATAACAAGTAGGCATGGAAAGAAAGTACCACTCATAGCAGCATGTCTCTTTAGAGGGAGACCAAAAAATGGGAGCAACATGATGCAAATGTCTAGCGTCAAGCATAATTTCAATGCCCATAAGCAAGCGAGACGACAAATAACAACGAAGCAGTATCAAGCGCAACCATTAAACAGACAATAAGATGTCTATGATTTTTTAACGAGGTTGAAATAGAGAATGAAATATTCTCGAAGTCTCTGCTTCATTTTTTAACGAGCTTAAAACCGAAAATAAAATATGCTCAAAGTGTGTGCTTAATTTTTTAACGAGCTTGAAATAGAGAATGAAACTGTGCTTGGGGTTGGTTTCATTTTTTAACGATCTTGAAACCGAAAATGAATTATTCTTAGAATGATACCAATTGACGAGTTTCTTCCCAATGTGATGTCCAGAGGTTGGTAATTTGATTGATACCCATTGGCGGTTTTTTTCCCAACATGATGTCTATAGGTTGGTACTTTTCCCCCAACATGATCGACAAAATATAACGATTTAACTCCATCATGATGTCCAGAGGTTTGAGACATGCCCCCCAAGATTAGTTTCTTTCGCCAACTCTTCTTTTGCACCCGATTAGACTCCTCGCTACTAATAGGAATAGTTTCACCAGAGAGGGAGCAAGAAAGAGGATCAATTGACACATTCAGAGGAAATGAAGGTTCAAGTACTAGATCTAGTGGAAGAATTGAATCAATTGGAGGGGGATTTTTTTCATTTTTTAACGATCTTGACACAGACAATGAACTATGCTCATGGTTATCTATTTCATTTTTAATGAGCTTGACATAGAAAGTGAACTATACTCATGAACCTTGACCATGGATTCCAAGATGTATTCATTGGATGGAAGAATAATTCTCTGGAAAGAATGTATGTCAAGAGACTCAATATGGGTAATAGGGGAAATATTAGGCTCCAAATCTCCCATTGAAGAGTTCACCATGTCAAATACCATATACGAGCCTAAAGAATTCAAGCATATAGTGAGAGGCTCCTTTTAATTAGCACTTGAAGGCATGGGACATGATACCACATAATTAACCTGTGGCGGGAGGGATATCACTTTCATATAAGGAACATTCAGGGAAGTCGGATGGTCGACATTCAGATCAGGACTAATGAATGAAACCTTGTCAATGGTCACAATTTTTCCATTATGAGGGAAATGCATCACTTGAAAGAGTGTGGAAACAAAATTTTTCATAGAATAAACATAGTCCCACCCAAGGAGTAAATGAAATTCCAAGGGACCTTGGACTACCATAACATTGATACAAATATTTTTCCCTCCTAAGGTGATGGGTAGTTGAGGAAGGATCCCTAAAGGTTCACTGGATCTTCTATTAAAATCCAAAAGATGATGG
>ML807312.1:104612-124901 GCA_009831015.1 Picea engelmannii
GAGTAACGAAGGCGTTACATACCTTGACCCTTTGTCCTCTATCATTGTGAGCAACGAGAAATTTGGATCGTAAACCCCAAGACCCAAACGAACGAATCTAGACCGTTAGATCTCGGTCCAATTACCCGTCAGCCGTGGGATCTTGAGAAGCTGCGCAGGGGTTAAGCGCAAGAGTAGGCATGCGAGGAAACAATCTGAGCCGTTGGACCTTGAATCATAGCCCCGACAACCGTTAGAACTTGAGAAGATGCGCCGGAGTTAGACTCTAGAGTGCAGAGGAAGAATCCTAACCGTTGATCTCAGAAGGACACGTGTCAACATCCCGGAGAAGTCATCGAGACCATAGGGTCATCAGGGTTTTGTTGAGTCTGAGAATCGAGACCTTATGGTCCTCGAAATCTCGAGAACGGATCCTAGCCGTTGATCTCGACAGGACACGTGTCAGCGTTTGGGAGGCGTCGGGATTTTTACCATCGGAGATTTACGGAGTATAGAACCGTTACATATGGAAATCGCGATACGCGATTTCCCGAGCAGATCTGGACCGTCCATTGTGCAGGACGCGTGTCAGAGGATCCCGTAGAGTCGTGGATCGGGAAATCAGAGTTCTCGAGGCCATGAGAACCAGGACATCATAAGTCCCGAAACCCCGAGAATCAATCCTGGCCGTCCGTCTGCGAGGACAAGTGGCAAAGGATCGGGCGTCATCGGATTTTTGCTCATCGGAGTTTCGATGGTAAGGAAATTGTACAACAGGAAATCGCGATCCGCGATTTCCCGATGAGATCTGAGCCGTTCATGACGAGGACGCGTGTCAGAGGATCTCGAGGGCCCGGGGTTCGGCATTTCGGGATTCTCGATGGCGAGAAAATCACATCCGGAGAACTCGCGAACCCCGAAAGCCTGACGCAATTAACTTAACACTTAAACCTTCTTCAAGGATTAATTAATGACTGTTTAAGTAAGACTTGATTATATCGCGAAATCGGAGATCGCGGATTCGGGGTTTAGTATGCGCCAAATCTTTGTTGTGGGAAGACCCAAATCCCGACAGGGTGTTACAAGGCCACAGTCACGGGGGCCGGTCATATAGCCCCAGGTATAGCCCTTAGAGACGGAGCTCATCAAAATATTGGGGATCGGGAGTCTGTGAGGACAGAGGTTTGTGACGACTAAAGTCACGAAATCCCGAAACCTCGATGAGAAGTTGTCATATAGGAACAAGTCGTATAGACCAAAGGCTTAACCAAGTGGGGCTGAGGCAAACCAGGGGCGCATCGAAAACTCGTCCCATCGGAGATCGGGGATTCGAGAGGACGGGGACTCTCGACACCGCAACCTCCGAAACCCCGAATCCCGATATTGAACCAGGGATGGGCATTTTGCAACTGCAGGTTTCTGGAGATTTCTCATTAGTGGGGAATCAATCCAAAATTTTTTAAAACTACGATAGTGGGTGTGTTACACTAGCCCCATATTTAGGACGACTTGTTGATATCTAGAGAAACGCGTCTATGGTTGGGTGGAATTTCCATCCCAAGCAACTAGTTGCATAATCGTTCTGAAAAGATAATTGTTTATATGTGTTCTATGTTATTTTATGAGCTAAATTGTTATGTTTTAACTCTATGTATGTGAATGGTTTATATGCTATTGTGTATGGGGTTAATTAGTTGCATTCATGTTTATTTCAACATGTTGTAGTTGCATTTAAATTAATGATATCTGAATTGTTAAATTTGTGTGTATTCATGTAACTGGTAATCTATAGGATCAATTAGTAGATTTTATTTTATTTTATATGTAATTCCACATGGTAATGTTCCTCAGTTAAGATGGGGGAATTCATAGAGAGATTTATGGAAATGAAAATACTTAGGAGGGACAATGTTAAAATGATTTTGTAGGTTTTACTTTTGTTTACGATTGTTAGTCTTTTACAGGTGTGGTAGGAGCAGAGGGGATTATTCTCGATCCCGAGGGACATCAAGAAACAACCTTTTCTTGGGGTCTAGGGAATTCCACAAAAAATCGAGCTAAGGTGTATGCCATTCTTCGAGGATTTCTCTCAATAAATTAATCCTGAAAATACATTGATAGTTATCGATGATTCAAGTATAATCATCAACTTGATGATCTCAAAAAATATTCCTTCCAATAGTAAGTTCACATCCTTAATAAAATGGATTTAGAATGAGGTTTGTAGACTTCAAAATATCTCATTATTCTAGATTCTAAGAGAATATAACTACAAGGTCGGCTCTCTAGCCAATGAGGAAACTAAGTTCAACATGGGGATTGTTTGGAAAAATGGGGGTATGAAACATCAAGATATACCTTAATCCTTGTATTTTAATGATCATGGAGACACATTACATCACTATTAATCAACATCTGTCATGGCACCACCATAACTCAATTTCAAGTGAGGGAGAGAGATATGAAAGGACCTGCCCCACCACTTCACACATGATTGAGTTAACTCTTGACCTACATATTGAACCATTATGTGTAGTTTATCAAGGGAAAGGTGGGCTAATGGAGACTTGTGTGTATGGATTGAGTGATATAGCTTGGTGAAGGACCCCTTTAAACTAGATATTCTACATGGAAAGGAATTCTCTTTTCCTCTGGTTTGTGTATTTGATTCTTTGTTTGGTGAATAAAATCTCTATGGATGTTTAGCACATTGTAATATCTTTGTTTTGGCATTTGGAAATTTGCTTGGTGTTTGGTTTATTGGGTTTTTTGGCAACATTATTTTCCTCTTGGTGACAATTATTTTGGAGTTATTGGTTCTAGTTTCCCCAAGCTATGGATATTCATTTTTCTAGTCCCCTTATAGCTTAGGGGTGGTTTCTGAGGTAATGGGTTGGACTCTTTTGTGCTATAGAAACTGGGTTCTCCCCTTCTTTGGCTAGTTTTCTTTAGGAAACAATGTTTTCCACTAGACAAACTCATGCATTTGTTTGGGACTAGCAACATGGTCTTACCTCATGTGGTTTTGATTCTTTATCCATGGATTACTAAGAAGATCAATAATTCTACAAGGTATTGAAGGCACGAGGAATCCATCCACATCAATAAAAACTCACTATTTCCTGTGATCACTAAAATCCATGAGAATGAGCATCAATGTACCTCTCATAATGCATTGATCATGAATACTTTGGTTCAACGCAAAAAACAAATTGATATTTTGGAAGTTGAATTCTCCATGGTGAAAAATATGGCCAACAATATCAACAAAGGATCTCACTTTGTTGCCTCCAACCACATGATGCTAGTGAATTCAGTCCAAGAATATCTCAAGGAGGAAGAAATTATCCATCATATGATGGAAGACATGGATCTGGGAAACCAAGACTCTTATTCTCCAACATTAGATAGGAAGAAGCTAACAACCATCATGCTTTTCATATTTTTTATGTATTGTAAATTGATAAGAGTTGTTAGGTGTCTTCTTAAGAATGTACACTTGTAGGAAATTTTGGAATGATATAACTAAGAATGTATGTAAATATTTGTTCTTGACATATTTTGTCTGCCTAGTATATTGGAGAAATCACACCAACAATCTCCATGTACTCTTAATTGTTATTTTTTTATGACTAGGGGAATCGACAACGACAATAGTATCGTACTCGTGTGACATGGGGTCGAATCCTGTCATCTACCTTATAACCCCTAGGGAGAATCGCACAGCCCGCAAGCACGCCTCTGGATAAATCGAGGTTTGAACTCGTGACCTGCGTAACAACACAAACGCCTTAACAATACGTTCGCTGGCCACTAGACCAAACCCCTGCGGGCATGTACTCTTAATTGTTGTCCATCTTTGCTACATCCTTTTATAATATAAAATTCTCCAATTTTGATAATAATAATAAAAAGATAAGATTATTGGTGTTTTGGGTAAAATTTTGAAACACAAATATGTAAAGCTTCAGTTTGTTCTTGCATATACACATAATTTTTACTATATAACGAGGATGGAGTTTCTTATTCGCCGGCCAAGGATGTTACAAATAGGCTATAGGACAATCTCAACTACTCATGTTTATGCAACATCGAAGGCTAAGAATAAATTCATCTAAATGTATGAGAAAAGTCGTCCTATATAAATGCCACTGTAAGAACATATCCTACCAGTTTTAAATTCAACGAGCAACATTTCTACCTAGTTGGATGTTTTAAATTCAATGAACAACATTTCTACTTGTTCGGATACATACATATACATAGGAAGTTAGTAGAAAGAAAAGATGATGAGAAATGGAGGCGATGTTGAGGAGAGATGGAAAGGGTGCATGAAAGGGAGGAGGAAATGGTGGATCTCATAAGAAGGTAGTCAATAGATCACTCAAGAAGGGTTTCTAGTTCCCCGTTGGCTGCATCGGGAGATATCTCAAGAAGGGGAGGTATGCCAATATAGTTTGCTTTGTTGCTACTGTCTACATAGTGGCGGAATTTGGGTATCTTGCAATCAACATATAACTAATGGCCCAAACAACATAGAAGTCGTGTTGATGTTATAATGGTTATCATTTCTCTCTATCTTCTCCAATGAATTCAATCATAAATATTACAAAATTTCCATTATGCCCAAACAACAAAGAAGTCGTGTTGATGTTATAATGGTTATCATTTCTCTCTATCTTCTCCAATGAATTCAAACATAAATATTAAAAAATTTCCATTGTGGTCTGGTTAAATAGCTTTAATGTTATAAATGTAGATTAAAAAATTAAACTATAATTATATTTTTCAAAAATTCAATTATAAATATTAAAAAAAATTAAAAGATTTCATATATTTGATAGTTTTGTTTAATAATGTGATTGTTAACCATAAAAACTCAAAAAATAAATTATAATAATATTTGTTTCTATATATATTTTTTTCAATTAATTATTAAATTTTGATTTGCTTTGTTTTAAAAATTAATATATTAACTAAAACATGAAATTATTCCATTCAATTAGATATCAATTTCATATAATATTAATCAAAAATTCGAGTTAATGAGTGGATTATATTAATTATTGTATTTTATTGGAGTGATTATTGCTCTTTTGAAGAAATATTCCATTCGTATTAAATCATACTATGAATGATAAAATTATACTTTTTAGCTCAACAAAATAATATTTTAAGTAAAAAGCAACATTTAAAAATACTATTTAAATGTATGTATATTAAATAAATAATATTTAAAATATTTTAAGTAAACAACAACATTTAAAAAATAATATTTAAATGTATGTATATTAAATAAATAATATTTAAAAAGCTTAATGTTATATTTAAAAATGTATATGTATAGTTTTTTAAATGGTTGATTATTTAAATTTTAAATACGTTTCAATAAAAATATTAATATATATTTTTAGTTTTTAATTTTTATTATGTTGATTTATTTTTTCTAATTGTTGTTGTTTTTTTTTTACAAGAAAAGGAGATTTGTATTAAGAAAGAAGTGGTATGACCAATGTAGAAACATCTACATAGTTCAAGCATGCATCCTAGCATGCATCCTGTGCATAATATCCAAAATTACATATATATAAGCGCCATATATCAAAGCCCAAAAATGCTTATTCTGACTTAGGTTCCAAAATTTAACTATTATGGAGGTTAAAACCAACAAACAATGTTTCTTCAGTGTTAAAAAAAACTGAGTAGGAACCAAGAAAAGAACAAGAACCCGTGTTACGCCTGTTGCTTGGGAATTGGGGGACCAACACTCGGTGGGGCCTTCACCCCTGCATCTTGCTGAGGGTTCATCCTAGTGACTTGCAACTCCAGATTTTCCATCTTGGTTTCTAAGTCCACTATACGATCGTTAACCAACTTCATAGATTGTGTGAGAGATTCCGATGCTTCCTCTCTGATTTGGATGAGGTCTTCCTCCAACATGTCGAACCTTCTGCCACCTTTCCCATCCAGTCGGAGCAAGAATCTTCGCTGCACGCTTAATTTCCGTTTCAGTTTGCTAATTTCCAGTTCCAACGAAGGGGGTGGATTGGGGGGAGCAGCAGAATCACAGCTAGAAGCCATGCAGGGAGTCGATGATAATTCCGTCGGTGTTTGAAGGGCCAGAGACCATGCAAAGGGAGCCGATCTTTGCAGACGACCACCCAGAGAAGAGAGAGTTAATCAGCAGGGAGGGGATTCAGATGTTGCCCCTAATTTATCTCCAAAGCGAGCATGACAGTCCATATTTCGGAAAGGAAGTCTCACACGAATGTCTTGGGGGAGAGACATAGGCGTAGTACCGAGCTGCTTAATGGGCATAATGGCAACCTCAGTCAGGTATACGTAGAGTGACGAGAGCTGGGGAGGGAAGTACATTCTCGCCTTAAAATCATCAATAGTAGAAGTGATGCCACGGGCCGACGTGTGGAGAGGTGTGACGTCCTGTTGCCTCCGAGCCTGATGACGTGACCACCTGTGAGCCGCCCCCTTCAATTCGTTAAGGTATTGGTGAAAAGAGCGTTGTCCCATTGAGTGAGAGGAGTCCCTTTCCCAAGGGGGTGGCGGATTTTGCTTCCTTATCCGCTTCTTCATTTAAGTGCCGAAGTACATGGAAAAAATCAATATTTCAGAAGGATTTAGAGAGTCTTTGGATTTTCTTGAGTATTTTTTGAATTTTCATTTGAATTGGCAATGAATTAGTTACCAAGGCATGGATTAGGAGCCGAGAGTCTCCTTTCATCATGATTTCATTGATGCCTAGCTCCCGGTCTTAGTTGAGGCCTTTCCAGAGATCCAAAGCTTCTGCCATGTTGTTTGTGTCTTCCCCTAGTCCCCAAGAAAAAACCCATTCTAGGATTTTAGCAGGGCCGTAGAGCACCCCTCCCCCTCCTTCCTCCCTTGGATTTCCTTTCGAAGCTCCATCAAAGAAAATGACGTGTTTATGTTGAGAACGCCGCTAGTCTATAAATTCCACTTGCTCCAAACACAATTCCCATGCTTCATAGACATGCTTTGGGATAGGGGGAGGGGGTTTTAGATCTGGAGAGAGGCTGTGGATCCAAGCTTCTTCAGGGGGGGAGAGAGGTTGAGTGTTGGAGGAAAACCAAAGGAAAGAGAGGTAGTCTCCCAGGAGAGATTTGATTTTGACATCAACATGGATAGGGGTGGAGGACTTGCTTATGAAAATACAGGCATTCCATTCAAGCCAATTTTTCCATAAAATAAATTTAGGAAGAGTCAACCAACAACACTTAAGATGATCTTTGAATTTGAGCGAGAAGGGACAAAGGGAGGCCCAATTACTTAGCAGAGGGGGTATCTAGAGGAATTTGAAAAGCAGGGGCCCACCCAGACAGGGATAAATTCCAAACTTCTTTTGCAAAGGGGAAGTTGAGAAGCAAATGTTCAGCTAATTCCTCGTGGGAGCAGCAAAGAGGGCATCGTGAAGGGCCTTCCCATCCTTTTCTTCAGAGTTTGTCACCAGTAAGGATACTATTATGGGCTAAAGTCCAAATGAAGAAGTCAACTTTAGGTAGGCTTTTGACTTGCCAAATCCATTTCCAAACTGCTGGGTTTCCGGGAACGTGGGGAACAACGATGATGAGTTTGTAGCCTGCTGCTACAGAGTAGTCACCTGAAAGGCTTCCCCAACCTCGAGTGTCCTTGATTCTTTTGGAGATCGGTGATTTCCCTTGCAGCAAAGAGAGTAGAAGTTCTTTTTTGTGGAGCAACTAGGGGGGACAGTCAGGGAGAACCCACCTCGCCCAATCTTTGGATCCATCTCTTTGCCAGAGGGAGATACCCCAAAGGGTGCTAACATTTTGAGATTTAAGGAAGGATTTAAGGAGAGCAATGGAAAGGATTGAATTGAGCAGGGGATCCCCCATGATGGATTCTTCCCAGATTCGGATTTGCTTTCCATTACCTAGAATTCAGGTAAGTGCAGAAGTGAAGAAATTATGCGCTTTCAAGAAAATGGAAAAGATCGGCGAGCCATGAATGGATTTTGGAGGGGCATCTAGACAACGAAGCCTCGAGCCAGAAAAGTACTTCTTCCAAATGGTTGTTTTGCACCAAGAGCTCCTCCCTGATACTACATTCCATAGCAATTTCGCTCCAAGAGCCAAATTATGGACTTTTAGATCACGGAGTTGAAGACCTCCTTTAGAAATGGGTCGAGAAAGATTCCCCCAACTGACCAATGAGAGTTTGTTGTCATTGTTCTTTCCTCCTTTCCAAAGAAAGCGTCGCAGAAGGGCTTCAATTTTTTAGATGATGCCTCTTGTATCTAGCAAGATTGAGCACTGATAAATAGGGATGCTTGAAAGGATTGAGTTGATAAGAACTAACTTGCTTGTTGGGTTTAACTAGCTTGAACCCCAGGTGCTTATTATAGCTTTGATTTTGTTGATTAGGGGTGCCCAACACAAATACTTGGATGAGGCTTTAAAGATGGGGACTCCTAAGTACTTAAAGGAGTCCCACTGAGTTTTGCCCGCTATTCCTAGAATTCGGGTAATGTCAGTCATTTCCCTCGGAGTACAATTCCAACCATAAATTTGACTCTTCCTATAGTTGATTTTGCTGCCCGAGATGGCTTGATACTTGTCTAGTTCAGATTTGAATTTTCTGGCCGAGTGAGTGCTTGCACTTCCGAGGAGAATGTTGTCGTCGACAAACTGAGCATGATTGATGTCTCTGACTCCTTTGGCTATGCGTAGTCCCATTAGCTCTTGAAGTTGTTGACTCTGATCCAGTTGGAAGCTCAATACCGACGCCTGAATCGTGTAAAGGAGTGGGGAGAGGGGGCAGCCTTGGTGAAGTCCTCGAGAGCCTTGGAAAAAGCCAGCTACTCGACCATTAACCAAAGGTGCAATCCACTGGCTTCCAATGCATGCTTGTGTCCAGGTGACAAAGGAATGGTCAAACCCGAGTTGCTGCATAACCTGAAACATAAAACTATGTCTTACCCTGTCAAAGGTGTTTGCTAAATCCAGTTTGATTACCATACCTTTTTCTTTCCGAGATTGACTTGAATAAATGGCCTCCTGGAAAAATATAATATTATCGCAAATGTTCCTACCCTTGATGAAGCCCCCTTGATTTTCAGGAATGATTGAAGGAAATATGTTTTTGATCCGGTTGGCCATGACTTTAGCGATAATTTTGTAACCGATGTTGCAAAGGGATATTGACCTAAAGAGATCAAAGGAATTGGCTCTTTTTTCCTTGGGAATGAGGGCCACGAAATATGAGTTGGTGCTTCCTCCAATCTTATGACAGGATTGCGATTTTTGAATCATTCTGTGAAGATCGTTCTTAATTATTTTCTAACAGACTTTAATAAACCGGCCCGTAAATCCATCTAGGCCTGGAGCTTTGTCAAGATCCATATTGGCTATAGCTTTCTTAATTTATTTTTTAGATATCGATGTTGTGAGAGCTGAGTTATCTTCCATGGTGACCCTTTTGGGAATCAGATTTAGAACATTGGAGATGGAAGCTTCAGGAGGTGGAGGCTCTTTTGTATAAATATTCTTGAAATGTGTATGAGTTGCTTGCTTAATGTCTTCAAATTTTGAAAGGATTTGATCTTGAGAATGGATTTCTCTGATAGACTTGAACTGCTTTTGTCCTTCCTTCTGTTTGTGGAATAAAATGGTGTTTTTATCCCCCGCTTGGAGCCAAAGGCTCATGGATTTCTGCCACCAATATTCCTCCTCCTGTCGGCAAGCAGAGTGGAGATTTCTATGAAACTGGTGTTCCTTTTCCAAAGAAATGGGGTCCACGGGAAGGATATCCGACTGGAGTTGATGTTGTTCCAAGGCTTGTTGCGCTTCTAGACACTGTTGGAGGGGGGATTTAAGAGATTTGGCCCAGGTTTTGAGAGCCGATTTAAGTTTTCTCATCTTTTCTTCCTAGATGAAGAAAGGAGTGTCCGAGATTGATTCCTTCCAAACTGAGGCGACTAGATCTAGAAACCCTTCTTGCTGGATCTAGAAGGGGATAAACCGGAAAGGAGTGGAACCCAAATTGCGATCTTGTGAGATTGCTAGAAGGATTGGTTTATGGTCAGAAGCATTAAAAGGGAGGATGGAGGAGTCTAGATTGAGCCCAAGGAGTAGGAGGTAATGTTGAGCCAGAAATCTATCAAGACGAGCGACTATATGTCTCGGGCCTATTCTTTTGTTAGACCAAGTGAAAATTCCTTTGGGGGGATTAATGTCTTCCAGGTCCCAATCCAATATTAAATCATCAATTGTTTCCCGAAGAGGATCTCTGATTGGAGTCCCCCCTTTTTTTTTCTGGGAGGAAAGGGTGAGTTTCATATCCCCAACTAGTATTAAGTTCTCGGGATGGTGTAGATGCAGGAAATCCGGTATAAGATTCCAACAATCTCTTTTTTCTGCAAGGAGAACTGGGACATAAATGTTGAAGAGGCTTACCTGAAGGCCCGCATCTTTATGATGCAGATTTTTGAAAATCCAGTGTGTACAAGTGAAGGATTGGATCAGGTCGAACTTGTTGGGATTCCAAAGTGTGCCTAAACCGCTTGAGGCACCTCAGGAGCTTATTGCTACTCCTTCTCCTAAGTTCCAGAAGGAATTTCTGGTCTAGAAGAAATGTTGTTCCTCCAACTTAGTCTCCTGGACTAAAAGGACATCTGGGCTAGATATACACATTAGATCTTTCATTGCTTCTACTTTCTGCTTTCTCTAGTCCCCTACAGTTCCAGGAGATGAACTTCATTACTTACCTCTGCTGGTGGTGGAAATCCCTTTAGAGATCTTCCCTTGTTGCTGCGTAATTCTGGGGTTGAACAACCCTTCCAGGGTAGATTTTCCTCCCTACAACTTATCCTTATAGGTTGCTTCTTCTCTGTGCTCCTTTGCTGATTTTATTCCTCTCCTTGATATTTTCTTAGTGCTTTGTAATGGTCCCATTTCTCCTTCCTCTTCTTTCGACAAATCTTCCTCTGTCCCTGGATCTTGCTGAGCGGTCGGGGATGGGGCTTCTTGGGAGGGGGTCGTTTTGGTAACTAGAGGTGGATTTGTTGCTTCTTTTTTTGGAGGGGTGATGGGTGGGTCATTTTCAACCGTGTTTCCTTCCACTGCTGAGTCTTCCAGTGCGGAAAAACTATTACTAGATTCAAGCTGTGTTTTTTGCATCACAACTTACTTTCTGGATGGAAAGGGATTAGGGTTTTCCCCCTCTCTACGCGGTCTTAATTTAGGATTTGTCTTATTTCTTTTGGCTTGTTGCCACCCCTCTTCCAGATATTTTTCTTGCTAGGTTTGAGGGATTTTTGGGTAGTTCTTCTAGAAATGCCGATAATCGTCCCAGTGTCTGCATTTGAATGGAAACTGTTCGTAATCTAACTTCTGGAAGTGCTGCCAATCTCCTACAGTCATTTTTATGGCTTCCGGTAATCCAACTTCTAAGTCAACTTCAACACAAATACGAGCACATGAGTATTGATCTTTAGTACTTTCTCTGTCAATGTACTTGCCGATCCCGTTTCCAATGGACTACAGCGAGGAGGACATCCAACAATGGATCGAGAGATTAGGAAGCCTGACCCACACCGAGATCGCCTTAGGCACATCTAGAGCAGGATCAAATTCAGGGGTCCAACGATTTAGATACAACCCTTGGGCCCCCATGAAGTAGGGCCCATTTCTGAAGATTAGATCACGATCATCTCTGGAAATAAATTCGAATAGAAAAAACCCACGACCTACCGCATAACAGGTGACACTACTGGTGATAAGAGGGTGCCAGGTCTTCTGGATCTAGTTTTCGGTAGTGCGTGGTGAGGGCCAGAGGCCGACGAACTGACCCACTAAGGCCCGATCTGCTAAAGAAACTGCGATTTTCATCGGCTACTTTAGAGGAAGGGCAATGACCGGAACATCATTGAGTTTTTTGACAAATTTGGGGGGCGGGGCGGAGGCGAGTTTCTTGCCTTGAGCGATGAGAAAACACTTGAAGGAAGTTGCATTTGCTAAGGGCGGGGGAAGAGGCGACTGCTTACCGCCTCCTTCAGCACTCATGGAGCCCGAAACCAATAACAAATCCTATCCTTGACAGATTGTTAAATCTAGACTCTGCCTGGTGCATAGCTCATTCGTTCGAAGCGACATTGGGAACCAAAAAAAAAAAAAAAAAACTAATTGGTGTTGATGATGATTATGGTGATTATTAACTTTTACTAAGATTAACATTGGTTTCTTAAACCTTTAAAAAGGGTGAGAAATTACTTAGTTTGTTTAAAAAAAAAATCGTGCTTGAAAATCTTTAAGAGAAACATTTCTAAATCACCATAGTTTTGGTGAGTTAAAAGGTTAAGAAGGCCAATATTGTAACAAATATTTTGAAATTGAGATATGATGTGGGTGTATGTAGGACATTTTAAGAGAAAGTGATTTTCATCTTCAACCCTCTTAGTGTCACAAAAATGACAAATTCTTTTGATCCACAATGTTTTAGGAGTTTTCCAATGCCTTGCTTCATTATGAAGCAAGTGAGAGCTTGTTCGTTTTTAACAATGTTGGTTTTCTTCTTTACACTAGCTAAAATAGAGAGATGCTTTTATCTTTTAGAAATTTAGGGTCGATCACCTCCTTGTAGTATCCTATTTTTCTCTTATCCTCCAATTCCTTATCACACCACAATTTCTCCTTAAATTTAGATGTAATAATATTTTTAATATTATCGTTACTCTACTGAGTGACCTCTTCCTTGATACCCCAATGATTTAGCCAAGACTTGACGTCTTGATGCCAACCTCACTTGAGCTGTAGGTGGTTTTGATTGGAGTTTGAAGTAACCTTAGGAAGTATCTTGTCTTCCATGTTGTTTATATTGTGCTTGCACATTAAGTACCTAGTCAAAGCCGTGCTCTCAATTAGGGAAAGACTCGCTTCTATGAGGAGGATAGGATAGGGTGTATTGCCTTTAGTTTTAATATTATAAGTTATAAAACACTTTTGAATTTTCTCTATATTTCTCCACGATTCTCCAGAGATGTTGCAACCCCAAACTTCACAACCATATAATATAATAGGGGTAAGGCTGAGAGTCTCAAAGAGGAGTTTCTTCTTATCCCAAAGTCAAAGTTCTACTGATTTACAATTGTTTTTAAGTCCATAATAAACTTTCCACCCTCCATTTGTCCTTTTCTCAATGCTATAGTTCTAGTTAAGCTTGTGATGAAAACCGATTTTGAGATATTTGTATGAAGTCACTTCTTCCAAGCTATGAGTGTCATACATGAAATTAGCATAAGTAATCTTTTTGGGTTTGATTGTTATGACCTTTGTTTTATCAATGTTGACAATTATACCTATACTAGAGCAAAAATCCTTCAGAACTTTTAGTTGCTTGTTGAGATCATAGGAACTCCTTGCCATAAGAACAATATCGCCAACATAAAGAAGAAGGATGAGTATTCTAGCTATATATGTGCTGGCACATCTTGCTTCTTCCGAACAACCCTCTAGCTTGTCGATGCATATGCCAAAAAGAGTAGGGAACATGGGGAAACCTTGCTTAACTCCTATATTATAATTAATTTCTTCCAACCAATCTTTAGTGTTATTAGACTTGCCAATAACATTTTCGTACAACCTTATCACAATATCGCTCAATTCAAAAGGGACTTTTAGCTCTTCTAATATATTCCAAAGGGTAGTTCTAGGCACTGTGTCAAATTATTTTCTAAAGCCAACAAAGCAACATAGGAGATTTATTTTATTATTGTGACACTCCTTCACAATGATCCTAAGCGTAACAAGGTGCTCCACAATTGAATGATAGCTCCTAAATCTAGCTTGGCCTTTAGTTCCTTTTTCTCGTCCTTCTAGCCATACATTGATCTTCCGTTTCAAAATAATTCCATCTAACTTGGCTAAAAGAGGGCTAATCACAATGGTCCTGTAATTAGAGGGATTTTTTTTATCCCCTCTTTTAAAAGTAGGAACAATGAGGCTTTGAGTCCACGGTTTAGGGAAACCCTGCTTAACTACCAATTGAAGATCTTGTGAATGTAAGGTATGAGGATATGCCCTCCACTTTTTAGGATTTTCACTTGGAAGCCTTTGATGTCCTTAGCTTTCCCCTTTTCAAGCCATTTAACCCCAAACTCTATGTCTTCTAAATAAAAAACTTCCTCCTCTATGTTGTCCATGACATTAAGGGATTCAAAAAGCTTTTTAAGATAAAATTCCAATCCCTCAAAGGAATCATATTGTTTTTTTTAGTTTTATGAGTTAGAATTTGCCTCTAGAATTTCTTAGGATCTAGCTTAAAGAGGTGTAAATGCTTCTCTTGCTTTCTATTTATATATTACTTTTTTTTTCTTTTAATTAGCAGGGCTTTGTACTTATTTATCTTCTCAGATTTTAGGGACTTGTTAAAAACATATCTAATGACTTTTCTAGCAAACTTACACTCATCATACCAATGGTTGACTGTTCGATTTTCCTTTTTACTTACACCTCGATAAAGATCTCGTTAACAGAAGTAGAGACACTTGTAGTAAAATTATGATATAGGTCTTCAATATTGCCTATAATTGATAGGAGATTTTCATTATTTAAATCCTTTAGAAAAATGTGTTTTATTTTTGTTGGAAATCAAGTGCTTTTGGTTATCAAATTCCCTCCTATGGGGATTTTGTGCATGATAAAGTTTAGAGTCAGGGTTAAAGCTCTATAATCTAAGTCACCCTGGTGGATGTTTAAGATGCCAAAATTTACTATGAGGAGATTAGATATCACATATTCTATAACACTACGACCAAGCCCATGAATAAAGTCATCTCGGTGGATTTTGACCACTTTATTAGACCATTGCAAATTATTAGATCTTGTGAAGTGTAGAGTTTGATCACTTCATAAACCAACAAATTCTCAACCAAATCTTACAATATGATATTTGTAAGATTGCAAATAAATATTATGTTCTTAGTTACTGTAAAAACAATTTTTATCTAAATTATTTTTCTTATAAAAAAATTAGAATTAATAAATACAAATAACAAATTATTATATACTTTTTTCTAGTTAATATATGAAATTCCATATATATATATATAGATTGATTAAAAATTTTATTTTTATAAAATTTTATTATTAACTTTTATTTAATATTTAAATTATTATATTTATTTAATTTTAAGTTATTAAAAGCTGAAATTAATTTGGGTGTAGTTCAACTTAATAAATATTAACTTGATTGTAGTTTATGTTAATAAATTATATATCATATTCTGTCAATTGGGTGTAGTTTGGATGGTTATGGGGAATGATTGTTATCCTCGAGCTGAGTTCAGTTCCCATAATAACATGAATAAAGCTCCTAGTAAGTATGTTGTAATGACTTCGAGCCTATATATATTGAAAAGTTGCCAGTTTGTACAATTCTCTTCTCTATTTTCATAATTTGTTTGTACAATTCTCTTTTTCATTTTCATAATTTTAAATTAAGAGAAGAAATTTTAAAATGAAATGGCTTTGGACAATTCATTCCTATGTTTATATTTTTAAACTAAAAATTAATTGTAATTGTAAATTTTTAACCATATTTAATGGAAGACAATTTACCTCCCAAATTCCATCTCAGCTCCCATATGAATATATGAATGTAGGTGTGCTCTGCTATAGGCTCAGTACAGTTAAATTTGAAGTGGCTCCACCCGAAAAAGACAGATATCCATAAAAGTAGGAAAGTCATCCACATGGCATTTTAGAGGCTGGTCAAGCAACCAAAAAATTGCCATGCTCGTCAATCTTCTGGAAAAAATTGAATAACAAAATGCAAAGATTCAGCACCCTGAAGGTTTTGAAATATTTTAGTGCTCCGGGGTTTACGGAAAGATTGTAATAACAGGATTTGAGAGGTATGTGATTTTGAAGGTTGTTTCTAACGGGTTTTTGGCAGGTTCTTGGTAGTTGTGGGGATGTAATGTGGTCAAATACCAAGTTGGGCCTGAACAGGAGCATTTAAGCTCATTTGGGTCTGACCAGGAGCACATAACACAGTCTCCCCTGCTGCAAAGTTTACGCAAAGAGGTAACATATGCCTTCTGTCATCTGGTTCACTTCTCAGACAGAGGCAGTGTCTGTTATTTTCTTGATCTTTTGACAGAAACATAATCCTGGTGTTTTTTTAATTTTTTATGTCTAAGATGGACTGTGTATTTGATTTCAATGTGCTTTCGCATGCAAGGTTGAGATGAGCATTTGGAATTCAGGAGTTAGTATTAGCTTTCATACAATTTTTTTGGAATGAATTTCAAATTGGGTATTAGAAACATAATGGGTTGATTTAAAGGTATTATAAACAAAATTGRTTGATTGAAGAAAAGCATATAAGCTCTAACTTTGGGTATTGGAGATAAGATGGGTTGATTCAATACAAGCTTTTGTATTTTATTAAAGCACAGAAGTGGGCCTTTGCTTTGATATTTTTACTACAAGATGKCAATGGGCATGAACTGTAGCAGTTCTGAAGTGATTTTTGGGCATTTGATTTCAACTTCTGAAGTTGTTTATAGTGCAAGGTCTGTATGGCATCTATAAGTATCACATTTGGGATCAATGTCTGGAATGTGTTTCTGAAGTCTGGTGCAGGGGCTGGGTTGGGCTTTTTATTTCATTGTGGTTTCAATGAACAAGGGTTGAATTGGGTACTTGGAACTTCTTTTGATGCTAAATTTTAAGGGCCTTGTATGTGTTGGAWYGATCTCTTGGACTAGATTTATTTAAGTGTTTTGTGAAGTGGATTTTCTATACAACGTCTGAATTGGTTATTTGGAACATCTGGTGCTCTTGAATACAAGATATACATTGGTTATTTAAATCTGCCTTCGTTTCTCATTTTTATTCGATTTCTATGCATTAGGTTGGTCTCTTAAAGTAGTTTTTAGTCCAGAGGCTCAACGTGGGTGCTTGATTTTATTGTGGTTTTTAGTCCAGGCCTGAAATTGCTGTTTGATTTCTTTGAGTTCTGAAATGGGTTTTATTTTGAAAGGTTTGAATTGGGTACTTGAAACATCCTGTGTTCAATTTCATTCGCTCATATGTCCTGGATCCATGTCCGAGGGTGATTTTTAGTACAAGGGTTGAAGTGGGATTTTAATCTCAATTTGACTTTCTATCGAGGTTCAAGTGAAACTTTGATTCGACAAATTCTGATATGGATGTTGGTTCAAATTAAATGTGTAGGAGACGTCTGTATTCGGATAAGTGAAATGGGCATTTGGCGTTGGTGATTTCTGAAATGGGTTTTGTTTTAATAGTGGATTTTTAGCGTGGAATTTGGATTTATGTATTCCAAACAATTTTTGGTGTTTTTGAATATGTGAAATTCGCATCTGGCTTTGGTTATTTCTGAAATAGATTTTGTTTTCATAGTGGTTTTTTTCTGCTCAGAATTTGGATTTATGTATCCCAAATATTTTTCAGTCCTCGTATTCTTCGTTTTTGTCTGTGTTGGATCCGTGTCTCACAGTAGTTAACCATTTTTAGTTTTTAGACTGAAGTGGGTACTTGATTTCAATGAGTTCTAGAGTCGTTTGTTTAATGCCACGGTTTTAGATGGGTATTGTGATGTCGTTTCCTGAAATCCTTTTTTTTTGCGACAGGCAATGGCCAACAATCAAGAACAGTCTTCAAACATTGATTCCACTGTTAATGCTGTGGTGGAGAAGCCATCTGAACTGCCAGCTCCGGCACATGCGGAAGATGCATCAGAGCATGATCCAACTCACCTGCATCGGCATAGATCGGAGTATGTTCCACCTCACCCGCATAGGCTCTTCCTTCGGCAGAGGACTCTCTATGATCTTTTTGGTGGGGGAAAGGGTAAGTAGTTGTAATCTTTTAGACTATAATATACAAAAATCTTCCAAAATTGGAACTGTCATGTTTACAGTTACTCTCACTCTGCTAGAAAGTTTCCCTAAAATTATATATGCCTTTTCATTCCATTTAGTCATATGATTTGCCTACCATTTATATTGATCAAGGAGATTATCCTCTTCTCTTGCCCAGTATAGATACGTCATCCTTTTGTATTAGGGGTGATGGTTGTGCAAACAGACTCCATAGAGTTTGATTCATGACTGCTATTTCAAGATTGCCATCTACATACCTACTTGACCAAACCTACTTCCTGAAAATGAGCGGTTGAAAGCTTCTTGCCTCTTTTCAAAGTTTACAAATATTTCTTAAAAAAAATTCTGATATTCTGGCCCCATCTCTAAAACACTCCTTTATATACATCATGACCTCTTAGGGCCTCGTCTGATCTATTAGGCATCTCGCTGGCAATCAGCTAATGAGACACTGGTAATACTACTAATAGATCTTAGGCCACTGCTTCTTACAGTGTTATTATACCTTTTTCATTACAAAATCATTTTGTTCTGATTGGAATTGGAGCTTAGAATTTTCCAGGATTTCCCTGTGGTCCCCAATGACTTAAGTTCTAGTGGTTTTGCCTCTGATCCCAGTTGAGCCAATATCCATTTTTTGGCTGAGGTATTTGGTTGACTAGAAGCTCGTACATTTTAACTGGTGCTTATTTAATCACTTAGTCACTACCTGAAGTTGACAGGACCTCTAACTCATCTTCTGTTGCCTCCTCGTTCTGTTATGGGTGTTCTTCCTGTTCTTTCTTATCACTTGCATTTGCACTTTTTTTATCCTGCTCTGATTCACAGGGTACTTTCTCTTCTTTCGGTTGTTCCTAGGGACTTCTGTGTTCTTGTTTAGAATGTTCAACCCTTTCCTCTTTAGAGCCATTTTTCTTTCAAAATGGGTGTCTTCTGATAATCACTGGATGGCTCCAAGTCTCCTGCAATTTGTCTGCTTTTGGTATTAAAGTGTTTATTGTGTGGCTTCCAAGTGATTCCACTGGGAAACTCTACTACCATTGGCAAGTCCATCTGGATAGCCATTAGATCAATTTGCTCTGGTTATCTAATTCAGGGATGTGTTAGTTGCTTATCTATTTTAGAACCCATCTTCACTATGTTTTTCCCATTCTATTTTATTCTGAAGTTCATAGTATCCTGCTTACTTATAGTAGACATGCCTTTTTATTCTAAAGAAGTCCATCTGACCCTGCTTACCTTATTTCTATAGCAGAGAATTTGCTTGATTGAACTTGTTGATTGTTTCCAGACAGCCAAAAGTTGACCATAATAAGCCATAGCTTTCAGTTCCATCTACATGTCTGTGTTTTGATAGTTTGCCTATTTTTGATAGCTGCCGATGTGATCCTGTGGAAGAAGTGGACTATATCTGCTGGAATCCTCGTTGGATCAACTCTTACGTGGGCGTTGTTTGAGTGGTCTGGATACAGACCACTGTCCCTCATTGCAAATGTGCTGTTACTTTTGGTTGCAATATTTTTTATCTGGGCAAAAGCTGCAGGTATCCTCAAAAGGTGAGGGGTTTTAAGTTTTTATCTGTTTTCCATGTACTTGTCACCTTGTTTTGGTTTATCAGTAATAAACGTTCATTAAATATAGATTTCTGCACATGCAGACCACCTCCACCACTCCCTGGATTGGTATTGTCCGAAGAAATGGTGAACAGTACTGCTGCATCTGTTCGCATTAGGATTAACCATACACTTGCAGCTGCACATGATATTGCCCTCGGCAAAGATTTCAGCCTTTTTGCAAAGGTAAAAGCATCAGGTCAGTTTGTTAGAATATGAAGATATTTGTGGTTTTGGCTTATGCAAATTAATTTGGTGTTCCTTGTAGGTGGTTGTCTGCTTATGGCTCTTCTCAGTTGTCAGTAGTTGGTTTGACCTCATCACACTTGTGTACATCAGTAAGTTTGGATAAAACATTTATTCTGGACTTCACGCAAACATTTTCTTCTCTCATATCTAAATAGTTTTTTTGGTTGCTGGGTGCTTTGCCCGTCTTTTATCTTGTTTTATTGGTTAACCTGTTTTGTTTTGCATATTGTCTTGTTTTATTGGTTAACCTGTTTTGTTTTGCATACATCACACAGTTGTCCTGGTTGTCATCACAATTCCTGCTTTGTACAACAATTATGGGGAACATGTAGATAGACATGCTTTAATTGTCGAGCAGGAATTCAAAAAACATTACAAGAAATTCGATGAAAGTGTTATTCGCAGGATTCTGCCCTTTCTTTCAGGGGAGAAGAGCATTGATTCAAAGGAGAAGAAGAGGATGTAGAAACTTCTATGAATTTAATGCATGACATGCCTTCAAACTGAAATAAAGGGATTGGTGCAGATGAATTAAGCTCTTGATCGATC
>ML807312.1:146411-166836 GCA_009831015.1 Picea engelmannii
ATAGACTCATTGGATAGTAGGGAAGCATGTATTGAGATATCTATGAGGAACAATTGGATATGGCCTGAGATATGCCTCCAGTGTAGACATTTGTTTGCAGGGATATGTCGATGCAGATTGGGCAGGGAGCTCAGTGGATCGAAAGAGCACATCCAGTTTTTTTTTTTTACCTTGGGGTCTGCCATGGTTTCCTAGTGCAGCAATAAATAGAGCTCTTTGGCCTTGAGTACCGTAGAAGCATAGTATATAGCATTGAGTGTGGAAGTCAGTGAAGCAGTGTCACTTCACAAGCTCTTGACATATTTATTTGATCATGAGATGGATCCTACCATTATTCATTGTGATAACCATAGCTGTGTGAAGCTCTCTGAGAATCCTGTGTTTCACGATAGATCGAAACACATTGAGATAAAATATCATTATATGAGAGACATGGTGCAGAGGAAATCAATACACATGCAGTACCTTCCTACACATGAGTAGATTGCAGATATCTTCACCAAACTGCTTGCCAAGATGAAATTCGAGTACTTCCGTGAGAGACTTGGCCTGGTGGAGAATGCCTCCCTAGATGAGAGGGAGTGTTGATGATTACATCTTCACGAGACATCCTCCAGGACACAGACTGAGTGAGTCAACCTGTGAGAGAGCCCATGTGTTAGGTGTGCCCATGAGATGGGTGTGTCGTTCCTCTCTGGACTGAGATGAGACAATGTATGCCCTTGTGTGGGGTGAGGATGCCCATGAGATGGGTGTGTCGTTCCTCTCTGGATTGAGATGAAACGATGTGTACCCCTGTGTTGGGTAAAGGTGCCCATGTGATGGGTGTACGTTAGACTCTGGACTGAGTTGTTATGACATGTGGTCTCCTGCCTTGTGGACTCAATTGAGTCAGTCTTGAGATGGTACTCCAAATGATTCTCTTGTGGACTCAGTGATATAGAGATCTGTTGAGTAGGACGTCCCTATGGCTGAGCATAGGTGGACGTGCCCCTAGTGGATGTGTGAGATCCCTTGCTATATTGTCTGAGATTAATATTTACTTGTAACCCTAATTGTGATGTAAAGGGTACATGTCAACTCCATCATATGTGAAATATAATTAATGTTTATTTTAATAATTAATTATTTTATGAGTTATTGAGGTCGGCCTTGTTGTGACAATAGACACCACTTTTGGTCTGTCCAATCTAGTATAAATAAAGGTGATTTCCCCATTGAGGAAACAGACAAGTCACTTGTCATTTGGAAATTTCAGCAAGTACATCTTCTACGGCTGAAGTGCGCACCTCCCTTGGGCACAAGTTTCAAGGTAGTAGAGCACCCTATTGTGTGCATTAGGGTTTCATGGTTGGAGGATATTCTCTTGAGAATATAGTAAAGGATTGTTGGGTTTTTCTCCCTTGTTGAGAAGGGTTTTCCCAGGATATTTATTGTGTTCTTGTGCATGGTATTTCTTCTTGTGATCTTGGTTATTGCAACAATTGTAAATTGTGTAGCTGCATTTGTTCATGGTTCAAGTAAATGCTAAAATGAAATAAACCTCATGCTTGAGCCTGGCATAGTGAAAATTCAACAATTGCTTCATGGGCCACATTGGGCCCTTGTCTATTAAGAGAAATATCATATAGTGCGATTTCTTTTTTCTTGTACCAAAGCTTCATAAACTTCTTTTGCACATTAATATTAATTATGTCCACTCATTTTATTCAAGAATATCCAATAATAATATCCACATCATCCATATCTATAGCATGAAAACATGAATGCAAAAACATATTTATCCATTGTAATATTAAAATCTTTAAATATTTGAGCAAGCTCACCCTTAATATATGTGCGTTGGACATACTTTGTGGGGACCTACAATCTTTTATCCAAGTCAACATGGATAAAATTATACTTGCTGCTAGGGTTGATAGAAATAATGACCAACCTGTTCATATGCTTCATCAAAAAGTGTCATCAACCTGTAATCGGAACTTTGCACATGAAAATAAAACCTTGGTGATCTCTTTAGCATTCTTCTTGGCATGAGACCACTTATCTAAAAATAATTGTTCATATGCTTCATCTAAAAGTGTCATCATCTTGTCATAGTTAAGTAACTTGTATCGTACTGTAGTGTCTCCTTTTAAACTAAAGTTCAACCAAGCTTTCAAATTCTTTGGAAAAAAATGACTATCTCTTTCATGTATTCTTCAATACTAGGACCATCAATTTTTTTGGTAAAACCCATATTGTGTGGAAAATAATGAAAAAATAGCTGGGATTTTAAAGAAATAGTTTACTTTTTAATGGAGATCCTTTGTGCAACTAAGGTTTTTGAGGCGGTGAATTGAAACGGTCATAAATTCCTCAATTCAACTCAAAAGTATATCATAAAATATACCAAATTAAATTTGTTGAAGGGATCTTTAACCTAGATTTGGTATAGCTTCAATTTGACTAATATACCAAAAGTTATATACTTTAAAATACCTAGAATAAAGTCACTGTGAGTTACCCAAAAAAAAAAAAAACACCCTAAAATAGATTATCTAAATCAATGTATCTTTGCATATTGAACTCCAATTTGAATGATTTTTTTTTAATTGAGTATTTTTTTATAGGAACTCATATCTACAATTATTTTCTTAATATTTTGTACAAATATATACATTCATGGATCTAAGTTTTCATAGCCCTATTTTTCACTACTCAACTACTCGTTATGGAAGGAATTGCTCCACAAGACATGCTTGTACAATACAATCCTCAACATATCCAATACAATGATACATATGTGTATATATATTTTCTCATGAGTATGCCAACTACCACTCATTATTATATTATTATGTAACGCCCCCCATCCCAACTGAGGTCCATTACGTGCAGAATACTCATAAAAACAAAAAAAATAAAACTAATTGATTTCTTGTAGCTTCCAACTACTAATTACAACCAGATTTAGCTACTATTTTTTACCATTAATTAAATGCATCTACAACATTATAAAATGGACATGAAATGAATCTAATAAACTGATTACAACAACATATAATTCATTCTCATACACAGAGTTCATGTATAACAATTAAACACATAAAATAACACAACAACAAAATAAAACACTTATCTTTCAAAATAGTTGTGCAACCAACTACTTGGGACGAATGTTCCATCAAACCATAGAATTTTTGTTCCAAATATCAACAACAATTCACCCCCAAGATGGGGCTAGCAATCCAAAAAAGAGGGTGGTCTCTCACTATCCACTCACATCTAAGAAAAATCACAACCCACTGATATTCTCTTACAACTATCCTGATTTTCCACCAGCTCTCTTCCTATCGACCTTCCCAACCCAAGGAATGTACCCCTTCACTGATCCCAATCTGTCAAGCATCCCATTCTTTTATCAATGTCTCCCTGACACATGTAACTAGGAATATCTTTGTCGGGAACTCAAGAGAACTCACTGCCAGGAAAACTACCAACAAACAACAACAAACACTTGTTGTTACAGTGCAACTCACACAGAAGTTCACCCTTTAGGACTGAAAACTTGGTTCTTCAATATTCGTATCCAAAACTCTCCAACAATGCTCCATCATTCTCTAGAATTCACCCTCCATGGTTTCTCTAGCTCTAAGCTCCCTTTTACTTCTCTCTACTGTTGATGTTTCTCCATTTAGCAACATCGGGCAAACATTCTCCGAGATTGGTCATGCTAATTTGACCAAGGGAGAATGATACATTCACTCACGGGGCCATGCTGGTTTGGCTAGTGGTGAATGGACCAGGGGAAGTCTTTCTCCTATTAGTCATGTTGATTTGACAAGGAGTGAAAAAGACTCGAGATGCTCTCACATTGCCTTCTCCAGGATGGAGTGATCTATTTTTTATAGGGCAAGATTGACTTGTTTACAAGTCTAGTCTAATGTTGAAGATGTAGGCTCAAGAGACCTCTTGCGATGAGGGGCTTCTTGGTGGGTTTACTCAACATTAGAGCTCTATATTAATTATACATGCATGTGAGGAGATGATCCATCAACAAGGCTAATGTAAAATTTTTATAGTAAATAAGAAATGCCAAGAAGACAAGACAAATGCCAAGAAGAAACCCTGAAAAGCATTAAAGAAGATATTGAAGACAAAAGTACAAGTCGACCCCACAAGGAAATTAAAGGTGACTCAATTTATATAAATAAGAGGCTTGATCATTTCATTTACACATAATCAAAAGTACTCCCATCAAGTGTGCATGTCCTAGTTGTAGTTGCAATTGCAGTTTCTAGTTATAGTTGTAGTTGCAGTTGCACAAATTTTGAGGTGCACTATCTTGTCTAGGGTTCAATATCTTTGAGGTTTATTCCTCACACGAGGGATAAATTTTTTGTGTGCTAGGTTTCTTCAGATTGATGGTAATGTACTTATTGGTTGGAATTCTTCTTAAGAAAAGTTGTTGGGTTTTCTCCCAAGGTTGGGTTTCCCAGGATAAAATCTTGTGTCTACTGTGCATGGATATCTTTCTATGATTCTGTTGTTTCTGCTGCAAATTTATTTTGGTTGATATTTTCATTGTGTAATTATTCTATGATAATAGTGGCATAAAATTTTGTTTTAAATAATAAGGAAATAATTATCAGATCTGAAAATTCAAAATTCAACATGGTTTCATAGCTTGGGATCTGAAGAGAAGGGGATAATATTGAGACACATTGTTGGGTACAACACTGGAGTGTTGTTCTTCTTCTTGTTATTGTTTTGGGCAGGTCACATGTGACAAATCTAAGGGAGCTAAGGAGTTATGTCTAAGAGGGTGCTACAATGATGGTTGCAGGTGGCAACAAGTTATATGGTCTCTAGTTTGAGACATGGAGTAGACCGTCCAGACGAGGAGTTGTGGACTATTGCAACTCGATGGTGTGGCAAGATGGGAGTTCTATTAGATTGGTGGAGAGACCGGATCACAATAGTATGTTGTGTGGTAGATTTCCAACCTTGTGGATGGACTTATAGTGAATTGTCATGGTGAGTTACAATGGGTACAACTCAAGTGCTTTGGCACAGACGAGATGGCTTCAGACGTTTGTCAGGTTGATGAGATAGAGTCTTCATCAAGCCATAGAGTTGCACATCGTCAAAGTATGACAAATGTATGAGGTATTTGTGCCCAAAGAGAAGAGGATGAAGTTAGAACCTTATGGAAAGAAGGGTACTTTTATGGTATACAACGAGACTTTGAAGGCCTACAGGATCTACATTCTAGGGAAACGTCAGATTGAGGTTAGTCGTGGTGTCAATTTTGATGAATAGGTATCCTTCAGGAGGTCTAGAGAGTCTCATATGGAGGTTGATAGTGAGGAGCGGGAGGCTCCGAAGGATGAGGGTACAAATCCCCCTAGTCTAGTTGTTCATTCTTCAGACTATCGAGAAGATTCAATAGATCCAACAACGCCAGTGGATCTACCTAGAGATGTTGCAGTGACTAGGAAGAGGCCATCATGGCTTCATGACACTTTGTAGGATGTAGAGGGGCATGCAACTCCCAATGGTACTTTCAGCGAGAGAAAATGACCTCAAAGGTTCTTGAGTTATATGGAATTGATGAGTCACATCATTGATTCCAAACCTTCCAGTTATGAGGAGGCAACATGCCAATAGGTTTGGAAGGATGCCATGATGGAAAAGTATTCGTCCATCATGAAGAATGATGTGTGGGAGATAGTTCCAAGACTAGAGGGGAAGTCAATGGTGACTTCCAAGTGGATCTATAAGATCAAGCATGTAGTAGATGGAATCATCAAGAAGTACAAAGAGAGGTTTATGGCGAAAGGATTCTCTCATAAAGAGGGAGTGGACTATGAGGAGACTTTTTCTCTAGTCACTAGGTACACTTCCATCATGACTATTATTTATCTTGCTTCAATTATGGGTTGGTGATTACATAATATGGATGTGACGGTCACATTGCTCGACGATGTAATTGAGAAAGAAGTGTATACAGAGAAACCTCAGGGATTTGCAATACATGAGAAGGAGTCTCATGATTTCATATTAAAGAAGGCTTTGCATGAAATCAAGCAGGCACCCGGGGCATGATACTCCATAATTGATGGATACTTGATGAGTTTTGGCTTCACTAAGAGTGATGCAGATCCCAACCTTTACTACAAGGTTGTTGATGGTGATCTGTTGATCTTGGTGTTGTATGTCGATGATTTGTTCCTTACGAGAGCAACAAGGATCATTGTCGGGTGCAAGAGGGAGTTGGCTTCAGAGTTTGAAATGAAGAATATTGGATTGATGCATTATTTATTGGGATTGGAGGTGTGGCATGAACTAGGTGAGATCTTCCTTGAACAAAGGAAGTACACAATTGATATCTTGAGCAGATTCCATATGATGTACTGCAAGTTCATGGCTACACCTATGATGAAAAATATGAAGAAGTTGAGTGATTCTGCTTCATATTCAAATTTGGTGGATCCCACTATGTACAAACAATTGATTGGATCCTTGATGTACCTGTTTAACACCAAGCCAAATATTCTCTTTGCAGTGATCACCTTGAGCTAGTTTATGGGTGAGTCGAGGCATTTCCATTGGGTTGCAACAAAGCATGTGTTGAGGTACATGCAGGATACAATTGGATATGGTATGGGATATGTCTTAGGTGGTGAAGTGAGGCTGCAAGGATATAATGATTTTGACTAGGCAGAGAGTGCAGTGGACAGAAAGAGTACCTCGAGGTGCTTCTTTAGCTTAGTATCAACTATGATATCTTGGTTTAGCAGGAGGCATAATTATGTAGCACTTAGTACAACATAAGCAGAGTATATCACGACTAGTGTCATAAGTCGCAAAGAAATATGGATTCATAAGCTTCTCACAGGACTATCTGATGAGGAGTTAGAGATGAACTTAATACATTGTGATAATCAAAGCTATGTCAAGCTTTCGAAAAATCCAGTATTTCATGACAGGTCGAAGCACATTGAGATCAAATATCATTTCATCCAAGACATGGTACATAATTGAGAAATAAATCTCCAATACATATCCACATATGAGAAGATTTCAACCATTCTCACCAAGCTTCTGTCTAAGGCAAAGTTTGTATACTTCAGAGACAAGCTTGGTGTGATGGAGAATGTCTCCCTCGCTGAGAGATAGTGTTTATGTTTCTATAATTAGCAACATCGGGAAAAAATTCTCCCAGATTGGTCATGATGATTTGAACAAGGGAGAATAATACATTCACTCACAGGGCCATGCTAATTTGGCTAGTGGTGAATGGCCCAAGGGCAGTATTTCTCCTATTAGTCATGTTGATTTGACAAGCAGTGAAAAAGACTCGAGATGCTCTCACATTTCCCCACAAGGAAATTAAAGGTGACTCAATTTATATAAATAAGAGGATTGATCATTTCATTTACACATCATCACAAGTTGTCTAATCAAGTACGCAAGTCCCAGTTGTAGTTGCTAGTTACAGTTGCAATTGTAGTTGTCAGTTGCTAGTTGTGCAAATTTTGAGGTGTGCTATCTTTTCTAGGGTTCACTATATTTGATGGCTCTTCCTTACACAAGGGATAAATTATTTATGTGTTGGGTTTCTTCATATTGATGGTGATGTACTTATTGGATGGAATTATTCTTAAGAAAAGTTGTTGGGTTTTCTCCCAAGGTTGGGTTTCCCAGGATAAAATATTGTGTCTACTGTGTATGACTATCTTTCTATGATTTTGTTGTTTCCACTGCAAATTTGTTTTGGTTGAGATTTTCAGTGTGTAATTATTCTATGATAACAGTGGCATAAAATTCTATTTGAAATCATAAGGAAATAATTATCATATCTGAAAATTGAAAATTCAACATCTACTTGTTGTTCATGCCTAAAAACTTTATTGTCTAAAATTGTTGTTACTCCCCATACAAATTTACTCCCTTTGACTTGTTTTCTTGACTCACACACTTACCCAAGATGATTTTATTCATCACCCATGCTCCCAATAACTATGGGATGTGACTTCTCACACCCACACTCTTACATGCATTCAATGATTGGCTTTGGGGGCACTCAATTAGAAAATATAGTTTAATACATAATGATAATAAAATGTAGGAATGTGGGTGGAATTAATAGACATGGGTGATTCCCCCCTTGGGCCCATCTCTTAGAAATTATTATATACCTTCCTCTCTCTCGTGGATTAATTCATCCCCCATCTCTATCCATGGCCCCTTAACAAGTGGCATCACATTTTGTTATTAAAACTTAGAAATATATTTTTCATAGACATTTCTTGGTCGTAGCCACACAATATATCTACATTAAGCATCAATTAAACTGAGTATTATAGCGAGGATGTTACATTACCCCTCCCATACAATTGTGCATCATCCTCGGTGCACACTATGCCGATATACATATATGTACAAATTTACATCACAATTCTTTAGTAAATAAAATTTTACAATTTTACAACTCTGGCAATAGTTCCAACCAAAATCTCTTATTCCTCTCGACCTATTGACCTAAGGAATCCACCATTCGTTTATCAGGGCTAACCCAAGGAATTTTACATTCATTTATCATGGATAATCCAAGGAATGTGCCATTCTTTTATCAAGGCCCCCAACATAGGCTGGCTAGGACTCTAAGGTGTGGTTCCAAAACTCTAACTGCTCAAAATGGAGTCTTACATTATGCTTTCTTAAAAATTGACAAAAAATTGTGGTTATTATTTCTGCATGTTTTCTTCATGATCCCATGTATCATATTCAAGACCGTAGTAGGTCCAACGAACCTTTACCATCCCTATGGCTTTGTTCTTGATCACTTTAACTTTTCGATCCAAGATGCGTACTGGTTCCACCCGGAAATCCACTTCGTGCTCCACTTGTATCACAATCCAATCAATTATGTAGTTAGGGTCATGCACATACTTCTTTAATAATGATACATGAAATACATTATGCACTCTCATGGATGCAGGAAATGCTAGCATGTATGCAAATGACCCTATCTTTTCTAATATTTCAAAAGGTCCACAATATCTTGTTGCCAACTTTGGGAAACTTCCTATTCTTAGCCAACTTATTTTCTCCTTCACTTTTAAAACACATGTTCTCCCACTTTGAAAGCTCTAAAAACTCTATTCTTATCTGCATAACTTTTCTTCCTGTCTTGAGAAGCCTTTAAATTCTACTTTATCTTTGTCATTTTCTCTTCCATTTCCTTCAACAAATTAGGCCCAACAACCACTTTTTCTGCTAGATTATCCCAACTCACTGGTGCGTTAAATTTTCTACCATACAAGCCTTCAAATGGACTCATTTTCAATGAGGCATGATACCCATTATTGTAATAAAATTCCACTAAGTGGATATAATCTTCCCACTTTGATGGCTGGTCCATCACATACATTCTAAGCATGTCCTCAATTATTCTATTAGTCATGTTTGTTTGCATATATGACTCTGGGTGATACACTATACTGCGATTTAGATTTGTCCTAAATCCCTTGAAAAAACCCTTCCAAAAATTAGATGTAAACTTTGGATCTATGTCTGAAACAACTTTTTTCATGTATATCTCTGCAATATTTGTTTCCTTGAGTGTAGTCTTTATTAGAATAAAATGTGCCACCTTAGTTAATTTATCCACCAACACCATGATGGAATCATGTTGCTTCAATGTTCTGGGAAGCTTAGTAATAAAATCCATTGTGAAAACTTCCCACTTCCATTCTGGAATGGGAAATGGATATAGTAGCCCTGCTGAATGTCTATGTTTAGTCTTCACTTTCTGACACTCTAGACATCTGGCTATGTAATTAGCCACTTCTTTCTTCATTCCTGGCCAAAAGTATTGGCTTCTTACAGTTGCAATTGTCTTCTGATATCCTGGGTTCCCAACATATGGAACATTGTGCATTTCCCTCATCACCACATTTTTCAGCTCACTGTAATTCAACACATATACTTTTCCTTTGTACATGAGAATTCCATCTTCTTTTAGCTCATAATAATTAAATTTCTACTGTAAATTTCCTTGTTGTAATGTTTCTTTTATTTTCAAATATTGTTGATCTAAATTTGTTGTTGCAATAATTTTAACTTTCATATCATTCCTGTACATGTTGATGGATACAATATGCATTTTATGAGCTCTCCTACTAACTGCATCAACCACTTGATTTTATTTTCCTTTGACGTGCTTAATTTCAAATTCCTATTCACCAAGGAATTCCAATCATCTAGTTTGTCTAGCATTTAATGTTGGTTTTCCAAACAAATGTTTCAGACCAAAGTGGTATTTCCTTAGCTCAAATTTCCTCCCCATGAGGTAATGTCTCCACATTTTCAATGCATGTACAACTATTGCTAATTCCAATTCATGTGTAGCATAATTCCTCTCATGCTCTTTTAATTTTTTGAACTCATAGCATACCACATGTTCTTTTTGCGTGAGGAATCCATTGAGCCCTTCCTTGCATGCATTAGTGCACACGACAAAATCAATCTTCAATATTGGTGCACTTGTGAAGATGTCTTTTAGTTGTTGAAATCTCTCTTCACACTTGGGAGTCCATTCAAATTTCTCCCCCTTCTTTTGCAAAGAAGTGATTGGGCTTGCAATATTTGAAAAACATTTTATGAATATTTAGTAATAACCGACAAGACCTAGGGATGATCTGACCTCTATGAAATTTCTTGCCATTGGCCATCCTCTAATGGCCTCTATCTTCTCAGGATCAACTTCTATCCCTTATGGTGGAATTATATGCCCCAAGTAGTGAATATTCTTTTGATAAAAGATGCACTTACTTTGCTTAGTATACAATTTATGCTCTCTTAAAAATTGCAACACTATTCTTAAATGTTTCTCATGTTCCTCCTCTAACTTAGAGTAGATGAGTATATCATCTAGGAGCACAATTACAAACGTGTCCAGGTACTCCCTGAACACTCCATTCATCAAAAACATAAAAACTATTGGTGCATTTGATAGTCCAAATGGTACTACTGTGAATTCATAATGCCCATATCTTGTCTTGAATGCTATCTTGTTGATGTCTTCTTCCTTTATCCTCACTTGATGATAACCTGATCTCAATTCAATCTTGGAAAATATTCTTGCACCTTTCAGTTGATCAAATAAATCATCAATCTTTGGCAAAGAGTATTTGTTCTTTATGGTGACCTTATTTAGTTGTCTGAAATCAATACACATCCTCAAGGTTCCATCTTTCTTCTTCAAAAAAAGAACCGGGGAACCCCAAGGTGACACATGGGCATATATACCCCTTCCTTAACAATTCTTCAAGATGCATCTGCAACTACTTCAATTCTGGTGTTCCTATTCTGTATGGTGTCTTGGACACTAGGGCAGCTTCTGGCACCAAATCAATAGAGAAATCAATGTCTCTATTTGGTGGCAATCCTGGGATTTCTCCAAAAATATCTTCAAAATCCCTTAAGACTGGATGGTATTCAATACTTTCCACTTTATATTTGGCTACCTCCTCCATGTGGGATGCAAAAATATAACATCCCTTCCTAAAACTCTTTTTCAACTACATAGCTAAAATATCTCTAACAACTACAACTCTTGGAATGCCTTGAACCTTGCCTTGCTTCCCTTCTTCATCAAGACAAGTGATTGTCTTGTTGTAATAGTCTAGGAAAACATGGTGTTTTTCCAACCAATCCATGTCAATTAGACAATCAAATGAATCCAATAGTATAATATTTGCATCTACCTTTGTACTAAGTCCATTCATATCTATCGAATAATCTTTAACTAGCTCATTGATTTTCCTCTTAACCCCTATGACTAACTGAACTAACCAAGATTTATTATGCTTACTCCTTTGCAAGTAAAATATTTCAACAATGTTAGAGTTTATGTAACTATGGCTAGCTCCATAATCAATTAAAATTTCTATGAATTGGTTATCGGTATTAACTTCCACTTCAATCATGGGGGATTGCTATTGTATTTGCTTGTTGTCCAAGGCTGCATAAATCCTTGGCATGTTTCCTCCCATGCCCTCAACTATTTCATCCTCCTAAACATTTTGGAAAGCCCTCATTCTTTATCCTTTGTGAGGGTAGTCCCTATATAAGTGATTTCCCTCACATCCTCAACATTGTACATGTTGTTGTCTTGGCATTTTCCCAAATGAATATGCGGTCTTGTGCTCATTTTTTGTTAACTGAACTTACTGATTTTCTTGGGATTTGTTCTTGAAAAAGGGTATCTTAAAAACTTTCGTCCTTTGATCCTTTTTACCCTTAATCTAATCATTACAAGCTTTTTGGAAAATTGGCCTTCCTTTGCTTTGCTCATAAAGATGCTTTTCTCTTCTTATGGCTTCCTCCAAAGTTCTGGGGTTATCATATTGTATCTTTTTACTGTAGAAATATGGTAACCCACTTAGAAACCTTTGGATTTTTTTCATCCTTTATGAAGTTAACACATTTCAACAACTCAAATAACCTCTTTTCATATTCACCCATTGTCATGCTTTCAAACTTGAGTTCAAATAAATCTTTCATATTCCTTTCATAATAATGCTCAAACAAACAACATATCAGGATGTCGTAAAGATCTTGAAGTGACCTTGAGAAGCGCTCCTCGAGATTCCCCTGACAAGTCCTAGGGTTATCAATGCTAGTTGCCATGGCCTCGGGCTCGGGGTACCCCCCCCCGCCCCAACCCCCGTCGTCGCCTGACCTTGCAGTGTTTCAGACACTAATCTAATCTTATTCAAAGTCTGTTAAGGGAGAACGTACCTCCTGATTCATCAAAAGCTTAGAAGAAATCCCAAAGGTGGCGGTCCACTCCACCTCTTCGCGACCATTTGCTCTTTGACTAGATGAAAACGGTTTAATAGGGCAGTTTACAGGACTCTGGCCATCCCCCAAAGCTATGAATTTGTGGATGGACTAGAACGAGATGAAAACAATCAAAAGACAACTCTCTACAACATTTTGTGGAAAGGGTTTCTACATTTTTCTGTTTGAAAACAAAGCAGACCGCGATCTGATATTAAAAAATGACCCATATTTCATGGGGACCAGAGGGATGTATCTGAAAAAATGGACTCCAGACTTCAATCCAGATAACGATATCCCCTTTTTTGTTCCAATATGAGTTAGGCTCCTCTTCCTACCCATACACTGCTAGAATGACAAAACAATAAAAAACATAGGTAACGCTCTTGGAAGGTTCATTGATCGAGCTGAACCACGAGATGGACTACAATATTGTGCAATATTATGTGTTTAAGTGGATCTTGAAAAGGGGCTTCCAAAAGAAATACAACTCATTCTGGATGGTTGGTATTACATCCAAATGGTGGACTATGAACAACTCCCATTCAAGTGCAAATATTGTCATGAATATGGTCACTTTGCCAAAAACTACCCCAAGGCGACCCAGGAGCATCCAAAAAACAAGGCATATGAACAATGGCAACAAGAAAAACGTAAAAAAATGATGAACATACCAGGGAACCCACAACCGGAACGCAAAAGAAACTCTGGACCCCCCTCGCCAAGAAAAGGGAAATCTACAATACAGATCGAAGATGAAGCCGAAAGCAGCAAGAACAAGTTCGAACCCTTGGAAACCTTGGATCCAGAGTTGATCATATCTAAGGAAAACACAGAAGAAAACACACATGATCTGGATGCGGTCATTGAGATCTAGGAAGAAGAACTAGACCCCCAACATCTAGTCAGTCATCAAGCACAGGAAGAAGACAACCAAGAATAATCTGGAGAATAAATGGAAGTAGAAATTCCAAAGAATGTTCCAACCACGAAAGCAGGAAGACAAAAAAATAAAGCTAGAAGAGAGAAAGCGACCACTCAGGACAAAGACCTAGGAACCCAACCAACGCTGGAATAAATCCTCAGGAAAGAAGAGAAAAATGGAAAATCCCAACCATCAAAGGGGCAGTTTCACCCCTCAAAAGGAGGGGCCACAAAGCACAATAGTAAGTAATGAAGGTAGTTTCCTGGAATTGTAGAGGACTGGGCCAAATGGAAAAAAAATAAGCTATGAGAAAACTAATTAGTACAAAAAAGCCCCAAATCCTCTTAATTCATGAGACAAAACTTCAGGGTGAAGAGGCCCTAAGAGAAATGAAACAAATCTGGAACGTTAGTAGTGGAGCGGTGCTAAGTGCATGAGGCGCCTTAGGAGGGATCTGTATAGTATGGAACACTCAAATATTCAAGGAGGAACAAAGAGTGGATTCAAATCATTGGACGTTGGTAAAGCTAAAGCACCTCCAAACATGTATTATCTATCCTATATGCAATGTTTATATGCCAAACAAATTTAGGGAAAAGAAAGATTTTTGGGAAACACTAATGAAACTAAAATATTTGGATGCTCAAGAAAACTGCATAATAGTCGGGGATTTCAATACTACCCTGCACCAAGGGGAGAAAAAGGGGGGGTCCACTGTAAGAGATCAGTTTAGGGAAAATATGGAGGATTTGGTCTCAGATCTTGATCTCTTTGACATCAAGCCCTCCAAAGGAAAATACACCCGGAATAACAAAAGGATAGGGGTGGGACATATAGCCGCTAGAATGGATCGCTTCCTTATCCACAACCCTCTCCTCTTCCTTTCGATTACCATTACCTCCCAAATTGTCCCTTGGGGCATCTCAGATCACCGCCCCATAGCTCTCACCTTTGCGAAGGCAGAAAACCTAGGTCCTATCCCCTTCATATTCAACCCCCTCTGGATGGACTCACCGGAATTTCTCCCCTTAATCTCCCTAGCCTGGTCTACTTGGGTGAATGGAACCCCATTGTATATTTGGGAGAAAAAAATTAAAAAAACAAAGTTGGCCTTAAAGGATTGGGAAAACGCCTCCTTCCATAGCACAAAGGAAGAAGTAAAGTGACACAAACATAAATTAGAAGAGATCCATATGGATATTGAAGCCAAGGAATTCCAACCCGAGCACTTGGAGCAGGAGAAAATACACTTTCAGAACTACTTAAGGGCACTTCACAACGAAGAAAGGGAATGGAGACTAAAGTCCAGATCCATGTGGCTACAAGATGGAGACAAAAACACCTCCTTCTTCCATAAACATGCCAAATCTAGACAACATACAAACTCAATAGAGGAAATCAAAAAATCATCAAGGGAGATAATTAACTTATTCGACGAGATAAAAAATGAGGCCTCTTCCCATTTCAAAACCCTCTATACACAGGATGGAGAAGATAATAAATATCAAAGACTGAAGTTCATAGAGTCGATCCCTCAAATGATAACAGACCAGGGCAATCAGGAATTGTTAAAGACAATCACCAAAGAGGAAGTAAGAGCGGTAGTATTCCACTTCGACCCCGATAAATCTCCCGAGACAGATGGATTTACCCTCCACTTCTACAGACAGTGTTTGGCAATCATAAAAAAGGACTTACTTTGCATGATTAGATATTTCCAATCAACATGCAATATAGGAGGAGTCACTAACACCTCCTTCTTGGCGTTGATCCCCAAAGCCAAAAATGCAAACACCTTTGACCTCTTTCACTCCATCTCCCTCTGTAATGTCTCCTACAAAATTCTTACCAAAACTATTGCCTCCGAGCTTAAGCATCTTCTTCCAAGAATTATCCTCCCAAATCAAGGGGGTTTCGTAACTGAAAGACAAATTTGGGACAACATAATCATGGTCCAGGAAGCAATCCACACCAGTGTAACGAATAAAGAAAAATGAATGATCATTAAAATTGACATGGAAAACACCTTCGATAGAGTAAAGCACAAATTTCTCTATGAAGTGCTAAGAAAATTCGGTTTCCAAAGCTCCTTTATATCCTGGATCAAAGCCTATATTTCATCCCCGTGGATCGCTCCTTTGATTAATGGTCGACCAACAACATTCTTCCAAGCCTCAAGAGGTCTCTGACAAGGCTTCCCTCTATCTCCGATGGTGTATATAATCATGGTAGAAACTTTAAATAGAAGACCGAAATAAGAAAGGACCACTAGAAATATCCCCGGATTAAAAATTGCGAGGGGAGTCAGAAGGATAAACAACTCTCAATTCATTGACGACACCCTTCTCCTTGGAGGAGCCTCCAAAATAATGGCCTGAAGATTTAAACTTGTCTTGGACCAGTATGAACAGGCCTCAGGAGGACTCATTAACAAAATTAAGATCCAGATCTATTCTTGGAATGTAAAAGCGGGAACAATGGAAAGAATTTCCCACATCTTCCAATTCCCCTTCACGATGGATTGGAAATACTTCAAGTTTTTAGGTACGCCACTAAGCATCAAATCCCTACCTGGGGAGGCATGGCAAGGAATCCTCCAAAAGTTAAAAGATCAATTTGAAATATGGGGAGCCACATGGTTAAACACAACATGAAGGGTTGTACTAATAAAAGAAGTCTTCTTGTCTTTCCCAATCTTCCAATTCTCATCTCTCTATGCCCCAGTTGGAATCAAGAAAGAATTGGCCAAAATCACAAGGAAATTTCTATGGCAAGGAGGCAAGGAAAATGAAAAAAAAATCCATATGGTTTATTGGGCTATTACTTTTGCTCCAAAAGAAAATGGGGGGTTGGGAATAAGAGATCTTAAAAAGATAAACCTAGCTCTAGGAGCAAAGGTAATCTGGAGAATTATCACAGGTGGCAAGGAATGGTGGAAGAAAGCACTCTACAGCAAGTACATGACCACAAACAAAAAAATATGTGTGGAAGAAGTAGACCTTGGAAAAGCAGGATCACCTATCTAGAAGCTTATCTCAAAGTCTGTCCCACTAATACAAACCCGCTTGAATTGGGATCCAGGAAACAGAAAAAATATCAAGATCTGGGAGGGCAATTACTCAGAGAGTGGGATTCTCTCAAAACTCCCCTCACTAAATCAGTTCAAACATTAGTTGTCCTCTGAAGGAAGATCCACCCTCTTCGACATCTCAAACTGGCATGCAAACGACAATTGGAAAAGTTGGAATCTGGGGGAGGTCCCTCCCCTATTGAGAGAAGAGGCCAAACATTTCCTCCAAAAAATCTCTGGATCTGCTCCAGTCCACCTCAGCAAAAAGGATGATAGAATCTGGGGAAAGAGGGGTATACTGTAAAATCGGGATACAAGTAGCTCTTAGAAGACAATGATATCCCACCCAAATCGACCATTTGGAAAGAGATCTGGAACACAAATAGCCTCCCAAAAATTAACATCTTCTGCTGGCAACTAGCCCACAAAAAACTCCTAATAGGGGACAATTTGAACAAAAGAGGCTTTCTAGGCCCGTTCAGGTGTGCTCTGTGCACCAATAGCCTCGAAAGATATGATCATCTATTCCTACATTGCAAATACACCAGGAAGGTGATGAACAATGTTTATCAGGAATTAGTCCCCCATTTGTCCAAGCCTACAAGCACCAGAAGCCTGATAGGAAAATGGGAAAAACAATATAAAGGTTTGCTCTAGGGAAAATCGAAGCTCAACCGAGCCTGGAAGGCATCGATCAAATTTGTTTGCTGGTAGATCTGGTTGGAAAGAAACAAAATAATTTTCAAAGGAAAAATCATCACCCCCCTGACAGTATTGATAAATTCCATCGGTCAACTTAGTGAATTCCTGTCAATCAAGAAACCATTCACCCTGGTAGGGGCCCCGATGAGAACAGATGAAGAAGAATGGCTAAATAAACTCAACCTACCGTATTTCCTTTCTCCTTGCATGACAAAAAACATTTCATGCTGGCAGCTTCAGTGTACTCCTCAAGAGTTCACAACCTGGTTAAACTCACAAAAAAAATCATATCCTAATTTTCGATGGCGCTTCTAAAGGGAACCCAAGGGAGGCACGTGTGGGAGGGGTTCTTTTTATCCCTAGAGGACAAAGGATGATTACTTATTCTTGGAATCTAGGAACCACCACAAACAATGCAGCAAAGGATTATGCACTTCTGAAAGGGACCCAAATTGCGAGGGAACGTCAAATTAAAAGCTAACCATAATAGGGGACTCCAAAACGATCATCGGGTATTTTTTCAAGAACACCAACTCAATTTTTTTTTATCTCAAGAGAACCATTGATAGAACCAGGGACACAATCAATTGCATGAACACCCACTTCTACCACATCCATCGAGCCAACAATTGGAGAGTTGACGATAAGGAAAACAAAACCATAGGTAGAGGCCAAGGGTACTTGGAAATCAAGGGAAAGTCCATGTTCCTTGTCCCCCCATAACCCCCCCCAATGAACCAACTCACAAGTCGTCCACTTGACCAACAACCACACACACAGAGCGCTCTAGCGCAACATCTGGTATGGACAAACTCCCGACAATCCCGGGAGGCCAATGTACCTCGATAAATCCAAAAATGGAGAAAATTGTACGTTGAATTAGGTAGACAGGGAATATAAGTGCAACAAAAGGTCAATCCCCTGTGGGATCCTGCAAATGTGATCATCAACACCACTCTCCTCCTCCCCCCCCATATCCTCTCATTAATGTCACTCGCACAAGCGTCCATGGGATAAGACTGAGGTAAGATTTCAGAGCATGTGGAACAACTCACAACATCAATCCATGCTCCATAGGAGTCACATTACATGAACAAGAAAGGATTGCGCATGGAAAATCCAGGGAAATCAGTGCTCAATACATTATTTATAAACCCACAGGAGGGCAAGTGAAGCAGACAAACTCATAAGATACGGGAAGAGTTCAGTTCCCTCAAGCTAGGGCACAAGTTACAGATTTGGTGGACAAGTAAAGACGAAGGGAAGACCACAAATCAAGATAGTGGCAAGAGAAAAGGAAGGAAAAAATATATTAACAGGGTAAGCCAGAGAGCAAGAACCACTCATAGGAATAGGAAAATGAAGCAATTGGCGTCGAGTCACCCGAGCAAGCTCCCAGGAAAAACATAAGAGGTCGTAGAAATATCGTTCATAGATCAACAAATTTTTCAAATTCAAGGCAAAAGCAGGGGCAACACAGGAGAAGAGTACGACAAAATCCTCAATCAACCTACGTCTATCAGAGCCAAATCCAGCATGGATCAACGCCAAGTTCAGGAAGACTGAGAGGAAGAAATGATGGGTGATAATTCCCTCACCACGCAACACCTAGCCATGTGCCTAGACTCTCATAGCGCCACCCTAAATTTTACCCTGGAAACTCTCTCCCATCACTGATCCATGATCAGTCAGCTCTAGGACGAGGTGGATTACTTGAGAAGCCAAGGGGAGAAGCTTGAGAAATAACAAGGAACCAGAGCCCAAGAAGTGGAAGTTCAAAGAAGTAGTGAAGAAGGCGAGAGCAGAGAAGCCTCGATCCTCCCATATCTGAATGTTTCTCTGGAGATGTCCTCTGAAGAAATCCCATCACCAACTTAAGAGGAAAATAAGAAGTAATCTTTTAAATCAATCCCAATTTTTGTAACAACGGCTATGCCAATACATAGTCTGCAAGCATTAGCTAGACTTGTCAGTCTTAACTAAATAAGTAGCTGAATTTTTTGGGAAAAAGCCCATCTAGAAATATCTCGGTATTCTAGCTGTTGGGTCATTGACCTATCACCCCCTATTTTGTACATTAGTGACTTCGGTCACACCTTATATATATATATATATATATATATATATATATATCATATTTCTATTTCTACAAAAAAGAAAATTCTCAGACAAATATTTCTCTTGGAAATATCCTTTGAACTGCCTCCATGATATCCTCTTCTCATCAAGGTGCTTGGCTTGCTTAATTTTATCCCACCACATGGATGTCTTTCCTTGCAAGTGGTAGGTTGGATGCAGTTGGAAATATTTCTTCATTTCGAACAACTAGGCCTCAACCTCTTCGCCTTTTATGTACTCACCATTGAAAGTTGGTGGCTTGATTTTCCTGAGTTTAGCTTGCAAGATGTCTGCCTCATGCCTTCTCCTTTTCCTCCTAACAAGATACATACTTGGGCTACTTCCTGACCCTGAACTTCCATGAGTTTTTCTAGTCGATCTCCTTGGAGAATGATGGATCCTGCTCATGCTTCTTGAATTCCTGTCATTCCCATGATCATCTTTTCTGATATGGGATCAGGATGCTTTCACTCTTCCAACAATATCTTCTTGCCTAGTTCTAGAGTCTTTGTTAATTTTATTATGCAATATATTATTAATCTGAAGTATCTCTTCATGACCCTTCATAATTGTTTCATTATATTACCTATAGTTTTTCACTTCCCTATGCATGCTTCTCATAGTTACATGCTCCTGCCTACCTCTTCTTCCATTAGATTCTGTCTCACCATTTCCCATGTTGACATGCAGACCTCTGATCTCTTCCTCATGTCTATAAGGTCTCTGGGAATATTTCATAACTCCATTCCTCATATAAGAACCAAATTTGTTTT
>ML807312.1:192484-203272 GCA_009831015.1 Picea engelmannii
CACCCTTAAAACTGAGCAAATTGTGACAACATCACAGACCAGTGTGGTGAAACCTGTGACGATCCTAAATCATCTCACCCTTAACACTGAGCAAGGTGAGAAAATCCCTTTTTATAAGGTTTTTCCAAAGGAAAAGATAATTTTCATCTTTCTGGGAAAATGTGTCTTCATTTTTCTTCAGGGATTCATGGCATTGATCCTTCTAAAGACAAAGGATAGGTGTACATCATTAACGGTAATAGGGGTGACGAAAATGATGTGTAACATGGAATGAGACGTAGAATCTAACATGACACTCTTTCTGACATGGAATGACACGTGGATGTTGACGTGGCATGACATGTCATCACCCTATTTCCTTCATTGACCATCGATAGTTTCCTTTGGATGAATCGATACCTCTCTGAATCCGTCGACACCTGACCATCGACCATCGATGATCATCGCTTTTTCTTTCTCACTTGAACACTTCACCAAATTAGTCGACACCTGACCATCGATGATTGACGATTCCTCTCGTCAAAAAAATACTTCACTAAATCGGTTGAGCCGACCATCATTCATTAGTGATTTCCCTTGGCCAACTCCAACACTTAGAAATTTTAGATCGAAACCCCAAAGAATTTGGACCGTCGATCTATTATTCAAAAATGATATTGGTCGTTGATCTAGCAAACTTCAACCAAATCTAACAATGAGCCTCAACCACTGATTTGATCTATTTTCCAAGCTGCAAAAGCAAATCCCGACCGTTGATCAACTCCAACTTCCCAACGACCAAAAATGAATCAAAACCGTTGATGCTCTTCCTTTTCAAACACTAAAAATAGATCCTAGCCATTGATATTCTCCAACTTCAGAACAACCGAAAATGAATCCAGATTGTTGATCTGTTTCATTTCTCCCAACCGCTAAAATTGAATCTCGGCCGCTGATCTAGTCAACCTTGATAACTCTTAAAAACCTTATAAATTTTTAAATTTATTAAAATTAATGTGGGTCATTGATCTCGAGATCAAACACGATCTCGGTTGTCGATTCACTGAACTCTTCCCAATGCTACAACAGTCATTAAAACATGAATGCCAACCTTCCAGGTTGAATTTATCACTACAACTTGCAAATTCACACCCCATATCATCTCTTCGATTGCTATGAGGCATCTAAACTCAAATTTTTCCATGAATTTTGGGATTTCACTCTAATTTTCTTTCTTTTCCCCAAATTCGTTAGAAACAACTATGTAACAATGAATTTTCCCAAATTCACATTGGTTCTATCCCATACAAGATCAGTGTTTGAACCAGAAGATCTGATACCATAATGTAATGTCCCCTAGCCCAATTGAGGTCCATTACATCCAAAATACTCATAAAAGTGAAAATTTTAAAACTAACTAATTTCATGTAGCTTTCAACTACCAATTACAACCAGATTTAGCTACTATTTTTTACCATTAATTAAATGCAACTACAACATTCTAAAATAGACATGAAATGAAACTAATGAACTCATTACAACAACATATAAATTGGTCTCATACACAAATTTCATGTGCAACAATTAAACACATAAAATAACACAACAACATATAAATTGGTCTCATACACAAATTTCATGCGCAACAATTAAACACATAAAATAACACAACAACAAGATAAAACACTTATCTTTCAAAATAGTTGTACAACCAGCTACTTGGAACAAACGTTCCACCCAATCATAGACTTGTTGTTCCAAATCTAAACAATGAATCACCCCTGAGCTGGGGATATCAATTCACAAAAGAGGGTGGTCTCTCACCATCCACTCCAGCTCAGAAAACCCACAACCCATTGATATTCTCCTACACCTATCTCGATTTTCTACCAGCTCTCTTCCTCTGGACCTACCCAACCCAAGGAATGTACTCCTTCACTGATATCAGTCCGTCAGGCATCCCATTCATTTGTTAGGGTCTCCTTGGCATAGGTAACTGTGAATATCTCTATTGGGAACTCAATGGAACTCATTGTTAGGAAAACTACCAGCAAACAACAAAAAACACTTGTTGTTATAGTGAAACTCACACAGGAGTTCACTCTTCATGCCTGGAAACTTGGCTCTTCAATATTTAGCTCCAAAATGATCCAACAACTCTCCAACATTCTCTAGAATTTTCCCTCCATTGTTTCTCTAGCTCTAAGCTCTCTTTTTCCACTCTCTACTTGTTGTCCATGCCCAAAAACTTGATTGTCTAAAACTGTTGTTACTCCCCATACAAATTTCCTCCCTTTCGCTTGTTTTCTTGACTCACACACTTCCCCAAGATGATTGTACTCAACCCCCATGCTCCCAATAACTGTGGGATGTGACTTCTCACACCCACCCTCTTACATGCATTCAATGATTGGATTTGGGGACACTCAATGAGAAAATAAAGTTTAATTCATAATGATAATACAATTCAGAAAAGTGGGTGGAATTAATAGACACGGGCAATTCCCCCCTTGGACTCCTCTCTTAGACATTCTTCTAGACCCTCCCCTCTCTTGCGAATTAATTCATCCCCCATATTTGTCCATGTCTCCTTAGGAACTAACATCACATTTTATTATTGAAACTTAGAAATACATTTTTCATATACACCGCTTGGCTGTAGTGACACATTATATCTACATTAAGCATTAATTAAACTAGGGATTATAGCGGGGATGTTACATATTCCCTCTAACTATCAACTTCCAAGTGGACCTTATTCCATAATTATGGCCACATTACATTAATTATTCCACTTGGGTACCTCCCAGGTACCCTTTATTATCCTCCCTACAAACATTACAATGTCCAGTCTTGTGATTGCCCACTTTTTTATTTCTAACATGGTATTGGAGTCAAGTGAGTTACCCTTGTTTTTATTAAGATTAAGGAAGTTTGGGACAACTACAAAGGTTTTTAGAGTGCATATTGAAGTTCTATAATTTGTTTTCACAATCAAGCATGGTAGTATTATTGAATATTTGAGGATATTTAGATCCCTTCTTTCAAGTCTAAAATTTTACATACAGAGCTATCATTATTAATACTTGAAGATTTGATCTTGATGTTCCATTTCACTACAGTTCATGCATTTTATAGAAAACTTGACCATTCTATTGTGCCCAAAACATCATTTCAGCTAGGTTAACTTTTGTCTCATAAAAAGAGCTTTATTTACTCAAGATCTAAATATCATCCTCTAATCAATTATGCTCATCCATTTTTAAAGGGGTAAAAACTTTGATTTGATTTTATTTTAATTTAAATTTATTTCTTGTAGTGTTTTGTGGTTACAATGCTCTTTTCAAACTATTTTGGTCTTCTTACTATTACTAGGTATGTTATCATTCCATTTTACATCGTCAATCAACATTTTGTTTTTGTTGGGCCTTCTTTACTTAGATTGATCCACTCTTTGACATCCTATCACTGGCCTAGGGATTTGTCACCCACTGTTGGATACACGTTTTCAGATCTGCGCCAGAATAAGTCAAAGAATAAAAGGTAGTTATAATATGGACCAGAGTGCGCGGCGGGAGCAAACTTTAAGGAGTCAAAGCACACGACAAAAGGAAGCACAACAGAGTGACACACAAAAGGTGGAAAGTAGTTAGGATTTTGGGACATTTTGTCCACATTGTAATGGGCTTAGCCCTATTTTGATGTATAAATATGTAAAGGGTTTTTGGGTAGATGGGTTTTGGAGTTTCGAGGGTTAGACATATGAGAAGTTCTTAGTTTTTTTGGGTAAGTTGAGTTGAGCGTTAGAATAAGTTTTGATTTATTACTGAGGGGTGAGGCTCGCACTGCAGCAGAATGGCTAGGTAGGTTTGGGTAATGTTATTGTTGCATATTTTGTAGCGTAGTGCATAGCTATAGAATATTATAAATGACTAATATAAGAAGCTAGTCATTGTGGATGTAGCCCAATTTTGGTGAACCACGTTAAACCTTGTGTCGTGATGTGTTGTTTTTCATATTACAATGTTTACAGTTATTATTTCATGATGGTAAATGTGTAAGTATGTTGGATGTGTTATTAATATATGATGTTATAATGTCACACAATGAAGTAAATGATAAATAAATGGATATCAAGTAAAGGATTGTCGCTTAGAGGATATGTCGCATGATAAGTAACTCTTAAGTAATGGAAATTGTGCACCTGAGTAGATGGTTAGTAAATACATGTTTAATTCATCACTTCCCCTCATCATTGCAAAAAATTGGTTCCTACAACCCGTCTAGATGCCTGGGGTGAGACTTCACTTGCTCTGTAGGTGATTCCAAAATGGTCGGTGTCTAAGGGTTTTGTTGGTATATTGATGATTAACCCTAGGTATACCCACTGCACGCCAACAAATGGTTCTATTTCCAAGACCGTGAACATTAACCAAGGGGAATATTTTGGAGGATGGATAAGGAAGAGATCACATAATGGATAGAGAGGAAGCAACGAGAATTCACTAGAGAATAGAATAGGAACCCACGAATCAATGACAAACAATGGTTGCAAAGGTATGTGTTCACATATCTTCATGAAATCTTCTTTGGTTAATTTTCCATAATTTTGACTGAATGGTTAGAAAGGATAGTTGAGAATAAAGTTTCTTGCACAGTTGATTTTTGGTTGAATAGTTACAAAGTTTGCAAGACATTGTACCCAGTCTTAAAGTGTCGCAGAAAGGGAATTTTTCAAGGGTCCATGTGGTAGGTATCTGAACACATTGTCTACCTGGATAAAGATGTTTTTGTGTGACAAGAATGTCATGAAAATGGAATCTGATTTCCAAGCTCCTCCGCACACATAGGGGGACTAGGGGATGACTAGAGGATGGTATGAGAGTGGAAAATGATGAATACGGATCAGATGGAATGAGGATGCTGACAGAAGGAGATAGTGACTCAAATGAAACGATTTGAAGATTGCACTGTGGGAAGAGGTTTAGGTATAGTAAGAAGGAGATTGTGTCTGAGAGAGAAGAGAAACACAAAGTATTTGAGAAAAGAGACCCTTGCGCAATACTTCATATCACACCATACATAGAAAGGAAAGAGAAAGAAAAGAATCCTTAGTATAGTCCAACATAAGAAAGAAGTCCATCTCATATCATAATCTGTGTCGAACCCACGACCCTCCGTGCGTCACCCAGATTCGAAGCAGAAACCAGAACTTTTTCAAGAGCGATTGTAGTTAGTCGAGGAAGTTAGAATAGTAGTCGGAATAGTGGAATTATCACAACGAACCAGAGTCAGTCAACATCATTGAGGGTAAGTACTACATCAAATACAATGGAAAGAATAAATCATACATTAAGAATGCCTGAATTTTAGGGAGAATGGTCGAAAGACCCAGAGCAACATCTATTTGTATATGACACGATATGGACTGCAAACAATGTTCAAGATGAAGCAATGAAGATTTCACAGTTAGCTACAAAGTTTAGATATCGCACACTACTATGGTACATGAAGTATCAGACGACTACACCAACATGACAAACAAGGAATTTGGCAGAGATCAGACAAGCGTTATTACAGGAATTTCGAAAGCCGAAATCTGAGTCACGGTATATCACAAAGTTGAAAGCGATTAAGCAAGTACATAATGAGACAATTTTGGATTATGATCAGATATTTAAATATGTGATGGGTAGATTAACATTTTAGATTCCAGATGAACAACATGGAGAATGGTTTATTACAGGTTCATTGTTGCAAATTCGTTGTACATTGACACAACAAAAGGTCACGTTGCAACCTGAATCATTAGAAATTGCGATGAAGTTAGAAGCATATCCTGTGGGAGATGGCACAATAATGACACAGTTTCAGTCACAGTTGGTTGCGCTAAGGATTCATTTCTCCAAAATCACGAAGGAAAAGGAAAAGCGTAAAAAAGTTTGGTGTATTACATGTAAGACAAAAGGCCATCGTAACGAATAATCCCCAACATTTGCGCAGTATATGGCTACAGGAGAACCAAACCCATTGGAAGGAGAAGTAGGATATTGTGAAATATGAAAGACATGGGGACATCACCCGACTGCTTATCCATTATTGCAGAAGTACGAGAGTACGCATAGGAATTTATTCTATAATTTTTGAAAATATGTAGGACACGATGAAAAATATTTTCGTGCATTCGACTTAATGAGAGTGTGCACTTCAGATGCGTACAAAATCCAAGAAGAAAATGTCGTAGCAAAAGGAGGGGTTCCAAAGTACAATACTCTGAGAGTCTTTAATAAGGGTGGAAGAGGAGGATTCGAGAGAGGTCGAGGTCGAGGTGGATTTGGTAGAGGAGGCATAAGACTGATCATTTGTTATAATTGCAATCAACCATGACATTTAGTGAGAGCATTGGACCATGAGACATAAAACTATCCTCAACCGATAGAAAATGGGAAAGCAAGAGGAAATCAAAATCAGAACTAGAACTAGAACCATAACCTATAGATGATAGCAGCCGAGGAGCATGATGATCAACCCATATTAGCAGTTGTTACGTGCGAAGGAGCAAGAAAAGGACCTGATGCGATGAAAAAATGAAAGGGGGTCGAGAAATGGATAAGGAAATAAGCTAAGCCTATGTAAACATTTAATCCAGAGAAATAGAAAGAGACATATCAACAAGCCAAGAAGGAAATACTAGGACCAGAATGGATAACATCAACATCAAAGACTCCACCAGTATATGATATGTCATCAGTATATGATCACACCATTCCAAAGAGGTCGGTAGAAAAGGTAAATACTTTGAAATATTTTCTAAAGAGTTGTTTATATTTGATGAAGAATGAAGCAATGTTGAATGCACTGCGTAGGATGATCGATTAGTGTACTCAAGACAAATAAGTACTTACGACCCACAAAGTAGTGAATATATTGGGTATGTGTTATATTCTTTGTGCAGGGGGTTTGAGGGGGGGGGCTATGCCCCCCCTTAGGGGGAAACGCCCCTGAGAAGTTTTTTTTTCCTTGGGAAATGTGTCACATTTTTTCCTCATTTTTAGTGTCACCTTGATTTTAATGTCCATTGTTTGGAGATTTTTCGGCACATGGTTTTTGACGATGGTTTTCTATTTCCGGTTAAGGAATTATGGTTGTTGACTAATCCAGGTCATTGGGTTAGGGTTTTGGATGTCGTTGTCTCCTATATTTATATTGTATTTTAAACAATGTATCACTATGAATGAATATAAAATATGTTGGTTTTCCCGATTTGGGTTTCTAGGTGAAAAATCTCTGTGTAATGTGTGTATTTGCAATTGTGTATTTTCTGTTATTTTATTGAAAATATATTTGCAGTAAAATATTGCACAAGGTTAAGCTCTACATTTCATATCAGGGATTTGTTGGCTTTGGGGAGACGCCTTTGTGGTCAAGAATTTGGATCGGGACTGTGATAAGCCTTGTTACAGTGGGAGATCTGTGGTATTGATTTTTCAGGTGAAAAGAAATGGTGAGCAGTTCGAAAATGGAGATCGAGAAGTTTAATGGAAAAAAATTTGAGTTGTGGAAGCTCAAGATGGAATATTTGTTGGTGGACAAAGATCAATGGATCACGGTGGATCCAGGTACTCCACCTACAGGAAATTCAACAGATGACTGGAAAAATTTGGATCAAAAGGCGAAGAGCACAATCTGGCCGTTTCTTTCAGATTCAGTATTACTGAATGTGTCAGAGGAAGCTACAGCGAAAGATTTATGGGATAAGTTAGGGAATTTGTATCAGTCTAAGTCCCTAGTAAATAAAATTTTCCTGTGAAAGAAGTTGTATAACCTGAGGATGAGAGATGGAGACTCGGTGGAAGAGAATTTGAATGCCTTCAATACTGTGGTAATTCAGTTAGTATATGTTGAGATTAAAATTTCAGATGAAGATAAGTGTATCAATTTATTGTTCTCTTTACCAAACTCATGGGATAGTTTGGTTGTGGCCATAGATAATAATACAACTGCCTTGAATTTTGATGAAATGGTCTCATCCTTGTTATCGGAGGAGATGAGACAGAAGAACATGGAAGGACGGAGCACATATGCATTATTTGCAAGAGGATGATCCCAGGAAAGAAATAGATCTAAGTCCTCAAGTGGGAGATCTAAGTCTAAGAGTAGATCTAAATCTCTCCGAAATTTTGTAAAGGTATGATGGAGATGTGGAAAATAAGGGCACTACAAAAATCAATGTAGATCCAAAATTGAGAAAAAGAAGGGATATGAAGAAGCTCCTTCTACAGAAGAAAAAACCTCCAAGGAAGGAGGGGATGTATACTTGGCTTCTTCAAGAACACATGCAGATCTTGAGGCATGGTTGGTTGACTCAGGTGCATCCTTTCATATGACTCCTCACATGGAGTGGTTCTGTGAATATGAAATGTATGATGGAGGTAATGTTTTCCTAGGTGATGACTCGACAACCATAATCATAAGACAAGAAAAATTCAAGTTGAGGCTCATAGATGGAAGGATTAGAAAACTATCGGTGTTATGCACATCCCAGGTTTGGCTAGAAATTTGATTTCTATAAGCAAAATGGACGATGCAGGGGTAAAAAAAAAATTGAAAAGGAAACCTGCATGATGGTTCGAGGAGTAATGTTTTTGTTGAAGGGAGTTCAGTTTGGAACTCTGTATAAGTTGCAAGGAAGCACTATTAGTGATGGGTGTAATAGTTCCATTGTTACTGATATTGGAGTTGAAGAAGAAAGAACTCCTACAGTCTCTAGAGAAAAGGTTATGATGTGGCCTCAAAGACTGGGGCATATCGGAGAGAAGGGTATTCGACTACTACGAAGTAAAGGTATGGTTAAAGGCATTTCTAACTGATCTATGGATTTTGATTTCTGTGAACATTGTGTATATGGGAAGCAAAATTGAGTAAGATTCCCCTCTGGTGCAACGAGGGAAGAAGAAATTTCATAACTAGTTCACAGTGATGTGTTTGGACCTGTGTCGATTCCATCATTGGGAAGATCTATGTACTATGTCTCATTTATAGATGAATTCTCGAGGAATACTTGGATATATTTCCTCAGGAAGAAATATGAAGTCTTTGACAGGTTTAAAGAGTTTAAGGCTCTTGCTGAGAATCAAATAGATAAAATAATTAAGGTGTTGAGGACAGATAATGGCAGAGAGTTCTGCGGGAATTAATTTGAAGAATTATGTAAGAAATGTGGTATAGAAAGTCAGAATACTACTCCATATACACCTCAACAGAATGGAGTTGCAGAAAGGATGAACAGGACGTTGATGGAAAAAGCAAGGTGCATGCTCAGTGGTACCAGGTTAGGGAAAGAATTCTAGGCAGAGGCAATGGGTACTGCATATTAGTTGGCCAACATATCACCCTCCTCAACATTGTATGACAAGACTCTACAAGAGGTATGGACTGGTAAGAAACCTTCTCTCACACATCTCAAGGTATTTGTCTGTGAGGCCTATGTTCATGTTCTAAAGGAAAATAGGAGTAAGCTAGATAAGAAGGATGAAAAATGTATCTTTATTGGGTATAAAGATGGTCTCAAAGGTTATAAGCTTTGGAACCCAAAAACTAATAAGGTTGTGTATAGACGAGATGTGGTATTTAGAGAAATGAAAAATGTTGTTAAACATGAAGTCCTACCAAATAAGGAAGAACCAGAGACAATAGAGTTTGATTTAAAGGATGATGAATCGGACTCTACATAAGAACAAAAATAAGAAGAAGAAGATCCTCATACTCCAGTATTTAGGAGATCGGTTCGAGAAAGAAGGCTACCGGAAAGGTATACTCCATCTGATTTTTGTTCAAATTTGTCTTTGTCTATTACTGATTATGATCCTAGAATTGTCAGGGAGGCAGTGGATTCAGAGGATGGAAAGCTCTGAAAAAAGGCCATGGATGAAGAAATGGCAACCTTGGATAAGAATGAGGTTTGGGATCTAGTGGAGTTTTCGACTGGAAGAAATCCCATTGGCAACAAATGGGTATTTAAAAAGAAGTTGAATGTAGAAGGAAAAGTGGAGAAATACCAAGGTTGGTTAGTAGCGAAGGGTTATTCTCAGGTTGAGGGAATAGATTTTAGTGAGATTTTTTCTCCTATTTCCAATTTAACTTCTATAAGATTTATTGTTAAGAACCAAATAGATCTACAAATATAATCACCACAAATACTGAATACACAATAGATCCACAAGCAATATAGAAGAAACCACACTTTATTATTACCAAACCCTTGAGGTAGGGAAACGCCATACAATGGATCCTATTATGGAAGGGATCCTCTCCTGTTCACTTGCCTCTTTGAGGGGGCAACCTCCTAATGAGCTTCATCTCCAAATACAATATTTCTCTTCATGCCTTATTACATTGCTTGAACCCCTTTATATAGTGTCACCATCACCTAAGAACATTCTAGAGGAGGAATCTTCTAGAAGTAAAACCTTCTAAGAAGTCCTCTTACATTTATTATATCTAATTACTCATTTATTATATCTAACTACCATAGTGGGCCTTATTTAATAATATAGTGGACCTAGTCCACCTTACATTGAATGACCTCCACTATTATCACTATGGGCCCTATGGGGCCCCCCACTACCTCTCTAACTACCTTACATTCCATCCCCCTTATGAAAGTGTTGTCCTCAACGCTTGATGTACAACCATATACCAGGGTCCCATGGATAATTGTGAACCATAATGTTGAAGAAGACTGAAGAACCAAGGTCCCATGTAGAAAGGAAATCCACCATGCTGAAGTAGTCCAACCACCATTGTAAG
>ML807312.1:217760-236872 GCA_009831015.1 Picea engelmannii
TTCTTTAGCTTCCCTATCAGACAGTGTTGAGGACTCAACACTTCAGCATAGTGGTGACACTTGTGAGGATTCATATGTGTTAGCACCTCGTATTAGGTCATGTGTGGGGAATATTGTTCCTCCCATGGAGTTGAGTGTGACATAGTCCTTACCTTCTCATACATTTATGATAGACATGACACAAGAGGATATCAGTAGCATTTTGGAGGTGGTAGAGGAGCCTTGTGTAGCATTTGAACACAAGGGACATATGGATCTACATGCCCAAGAGGAGAGGCATGGCTTGGATCCACTTGACTATATACATACCTATCAGTATGAGGAGAGTGAGTCACCTCTTTTGGGGAGTCTATTGTTAGATCAAGTTATGGATTCCGATAGTTTGATGGGATACTCACTTCCAGGACCGGTCTACAGTGATGAGGATGCACTCCTTATTGGTCGGGATGACCATATCTCATGTATGGACGCATATGTATGGGATCCAGGTGCAGATGACATTAGCAGAGTGAGGGAACATAAGGATACAACTACCCATAAAGGATACAAGGTGATTCAGATGGGAGTAGCAGTTGGTGATGGTGTGCAGTGGCATACAGGAGAACTTAGTATCACAGTGGACAGTGGATAGATCAATGCCTTATCTTTTGAGGAGTGTGTTGTTGGGGATTCCATTGTTGACACTATCAATGAGATGCATGAGATAGCACCTCAGCAGGATTGTGATCAGGAGTCACGACACTTGACAAGACAATTGAGAGTCAGTGAGGACATGATCATGGCAACCACTAGATGCATTGATGATACACATACATTGGTGGCAGGTTATTGTTGGAGGGCCTCAATGGAACATGATAGTTCATATGGGGGGCTTTCCAATGATGACTTACATACACTCAGGGAAAGAGTGACTGTGATGAGGGTCGACTACCAGCAATTGTTGATGGATAGAGATTACCTATTGGAGGTTGGCGAGATGTATCACATGGCACTAAGGGAGAAGAAGATTGAGGTGGACTGACTCACTCATGAGTTGGTGAGCACATGGGGATTCTTGGAATGTGCACAGACATCCCTTTGGGAATCAAGGTCCATATTAGAGGATTTTCTTAATGAGACTAGTTGGGGATCCACTACATCTATCTCAAAAGAGAGCCAGATGTTTACTTTAGCTACTTCGCCAAAGGATGTTGGTGGGCTGGTAGAGGAGCACCAGTTGATGGAGGTGCGTGAGGGACAGCCATGATCGATCATGGATATGGAGAGATGTGACCAGAAGATGTTGGAGGTTATCTATGTGTCACAAGGACCACCATTCATGAGGGGTTTTGAGACAGCTGGTATTACACATACACCTGGGGATTTGAGAGTCAAGGGCATGTATGAGGACACTTCCATTGGTGTTTCGGGATTGGATGACATCCATATAGAGGTTGACCCAATAGTACACCTTGGATACATGATGATGCAGGAGGATACAGAGGTTTGCATGAGTATACAGGGGCATATGATGATGAGAGATAATTCATAGTAGCATGCAGAGGTGTACATCGGGATTCAGGGGGATGCATTGGATTGCAAGTAGGAGACACACTTAGTGGAGCACGGAGATTCCTCTTCCTTGCAGCAGAACATAATTCTAGGATATCACCTTCCCAGTAGCAACAACTATATGAGTGATGATGGAGGGAGAGTGATTGACCAGTTGCTTGTGGAGTTAAAGACTATTGTACCCGATGGTTGGAGTTTAGTGATGAGTACATGTGATTATTCACCATGGGTGTCAGTGGATGAGTGTTTGGTCAAGTCCTTTGGATTGACCAAAGTCTATGATACTTTCCAGTCCTACATACAGTTGCAGTTATTTATGTTATCCTTCCCCGATACTTTCATCATAGATAGCAACATAGGGGGAGATAGACAGTGGCAGGCGACATGAAGAGCTGGTAGGTAGATACCACTTGACGGGAGTGACTGGATTATATATAGCAGGATAGGGGTGGTTCATCCGAGATAGTCATATGAATCTTGGGGCGTGATGGAGAGCATCCTCAGTCATGGGACAGAGTATGTTCCAAAGATGGATACAGGTTCAAAGTATCAGCAGGATGAGGACTGGGAGTAGAGATGGACAAGTGCTTCTGATAAGATCTATGAGATCAGTTGGAAAAATGTATGGTCATAGCAGGCAGCATCAGGGATCTTGAGGACCGTATATGATGTACCTATGATTGGACAACTTGGCCATTTTAGGACTCGTCATCAAGACAAAGAGATATTCTCCTTAGGGAATCTCGATGATGATGTCATGAGACACATGGGGGCATGTTTGGTATGTCAGCATCATGAGTCAGGGCATGACTCCATAGCCACCCTTGTTTCAGCGCTGAGTTGGGAGAGTATGCTAGCTTCTCTCGACCTTGGGGCACTAGAGATGTATTGTAGGGCATACATCATAGGGATATTGTTGGAGCATGGGACTCCGCAGGAAATAGTATGGATTGGCAGGGAGGCCAAGTTTAGTGATTATGGATAGGACATCATGACTATCAGCATACTTCGGCCAGAGGTTTACATTTTTGTGGGCACCAAGATACTTGGTATGAAACCTTCAGAGCTATGTGATGCAGGATTTGGTGCTTTTATAGAGCACATGAGGGTTTCAGAGACTTGCATGATTGATTATTTCCATTGTTGGAGGAATTTGAAATAAAGTCCAGATGAGTATGCTTTGTGGCAGGAGGGATCTCCTTGGTTGAAGATCAGATATAGTAGCAGATCATCTCCTTGGTTGGTAGGGGGTCTGGCTTCTTCCAGAGACGATAGTTGGGAGATGGATTTATGTGAGAGACTCCTTGATGGATGGATATTGTATCTACTTGTTCCATTGGTTGGGGATCTCCAGGATATTCATCATGGTGTTGGTGTCTTACAGGACTATACTTCACAAGGAATTGTAGTTCGCATCTTGATATGGGATCCAAGGATTGGCGTGCTTGGTAGTCCAAAGTTTGATGGGGTCAAGATCCGAGTAGAGAGGTTTCTTGGGGAGTTGACTGAATATTGGGTGCACACAATCATTCTACTCATCAGGAGCATTTGGGTGTCATGTGTGGTGAGCACTTGGAGGGGCCATGTATTAAGGAGAGCTTATTATAGGTCACACAGGTGGATATGGGATCTTGGTATCACATAAATATTGATTCAGTTATTGCTTGAGGACAAGCAATATTTCTAGCAGGGAGGACTATAATGTCCCCCTTTTTGGACATTATTATGTTACACAATGTTATACTTACCAAAGTTGACAGATGGGGGTGACAGCAAGTTCATGAGATATTGAGGGGTTTTATTGGGCCCAACTTGCATCGTTCATCATATTTCATCATTAGGATCCATTCTACACAACTTGGCTTTGGTTTTGTTGCATTCTGACGATTTCTGTAATTTTGAGTTATTATGGGTCATATTTTAATTAATTTCACTAAGAAGGTCATTTTGGGCACAATACTTGGAGAAACCTCTTAGTGTAATAGCTCATCAGAATCGGGAGGAAGAGCACTACAGGATTAGATGATGAGAAGTGACTTTCAGTGACCGGAGAAGCCATAGGGACGAATAAATCACTTTTTAGAGGCAAAAAGGTCAATTAATTCATAAAGTGATTTAATTAAAGAATAATAAAAATAAAGTAAAATTCACTTGGAGGGAAAAGGTGAACAGGGGGGATAAAAGAGAGATAGGGGCCTCTATTCTCTCATTATGTTGATTATCATTTTGATTTCTAGCTTCTTGCTAGAGAGCCCATGCACTTGGGGGTTTTGAGGGTTTTGACTGAACAAACCCTAGAGATCAGCTCAGTGGTGAAAGATTCCACCTTTCCTGATCCAAGCTTGTCCAATGAGGTGAAATATTCCTCCCTCGCCATTCTACTTCGGTTTCTATCTCATTTCAGATCCATTCCAGTCATCAGTTAGTGAAAGAGGGCGCAACTTAGAGGGTTTCTATAGAGAGGGCGCACCAGTTAGCAAAGGAGAGTTTGATTTGGTTTGTGGCTCTTGGTTTTGGGCCAGATCTTGATTGGAGGCTCTTTTCCATCATCAAAATGCCTCTTTTGGAACTTGTGGGGGTTTCTTATCCTCCAAATTTATCATTTCTCAGAGTTGGGTGAAATTCCTCAAGGAGGGTGCATTGGCACTTAGTGATACAGTCAATTGGAGGGTTGAATCTCTTGCTACATCAAAGGGATCTCTTCTCATGTGTTTTTCATCCCCAGATCTACAGTTGGGCATCATTTTATAGAGCGTTTGAGGCCATTTCTAAAGAGGTTGAATTTGCTAGGGTTTCTACAGTCAGTGGGGCGCACTTTCCATCCAGGGTGATCATACAGTCTCAAGGAACAGAGCCATTTTGGAGATCTAGACTTAAGGAAGTGTTTGGAGAATTTTAGGAGTTGCATCTCATTGTTATATCTTGTTTTTGGAGCTACCTATAGCCATAGAACCAATCTGATATATGTATTTACAGATCTGAATATTTCATGTATGGAGCGACTTATTTAATAAATAAAGGTCAGATATGATTTGTGGCTATTTAATTGTATTGTCCTTCATGGTTTTTTGCTGAAGTTTAGTTATATTCTTATCTATTTGTTATATGCAACTATTGGCTGCAAAAACACATAAATATCAAACCATAAACAACCTAGAAATACTCTGCAAGAAAACTGTTTAATGAAATACCACAACCAGAAAACCCATAAAACTTAACATGTTCCAAGAAAATTTGTTTGGGAACATTTCAAAAAACTACATTTGCCCATAAATAGGAAAGTTCTCAAATTGTAGTATACCAATGCTTAGTGTCATATAGGCATATTAGAAGAAAAATAAGCTCTAGAGAACATGTAGAATATATTGCAATTGCATTTCATACTAGGGTTTGATCATGTTGGATCTTGCATTCCTTTTGAACCTTGCATTTCATGAGTTATGGTTCATCCTTTATATGAACCTTGCATTTCATTTAGAATAGGATGGCTCATCTACTCGTTTCATGTAGAGTAGATTAAAAAAAAACAAAAATAAAAGGATTTTAGAGTAGGTTTGCATTTCATTTGCCAACTATATGAGCCTTGCATCTAGTGTGATCATAGATTTTGTATTGGCATCATATTTTGTTAGGGTGAGATTCCCAGCTTGTCACTTGATCTTCTCTTCATGTTGAGCTTCACCAAGTACGAGAAATTTATGAGGTTCTCATGTACTCCCAAGAAGAGTACCGACCCCCATGTTGGAGCCTATTGTTACACCATATATTGTATCGAGTGTAACAAGGACTAGTTCATGACACCTACTAAAATGATACCCATGGACTTTCTATGTACCCGTTGCAAATCTTGTCGCACTTTGTTATCGCACATGTTGTTATGTGCTACCTTCTTTGCTTACTTGACCCTTGGCCAATCAAGGGGGAAGGTGACATTATCACAGGATGATTTGGCAGTATCATTTTCATGCTTATTTTCTCACTTCATCTTATCAAATCTATTGGTCATATATCATTGGTGGAGGTTGCTTGAACAATATATGTACTCACTCATCTTGTTGCAGGTGCTACTTCATGATTGATCATTGGTGAAAAAATCCCCTATATCCTTACCTTGTGCTCATGATATTCTCGTCATTATTTTTTCTTAATCATTTCATGGTGGGTTCATGCCTTTCCTATTTGTGGTTCATCTAGCTTGTTATTGTATTTCCTAGTATTGTGTGTAGATGCATGTCCCCTTTCATCATTCGTCCATCATTTAGCCTAGGTGCCACCCATTATGTTATCGTGTTTCCATTTTTCCTATACAATTTTTATATCACACTCATATTCCATCATTTCCCCTCTCATAGAGAGTGCATGACCCATATTCACCCATTTCCATATAGTTTTCCTTCATAACTTAATTCTCATTTGGCATATTTCAATAAAACTCATTTTTCCATGTGGGAACGTGCTTTGGGATATTTTACTGTTGATTAATCAAACCCAAAACTAAGGTTGAAGAACCACATTATTGGCCTATTTTATTGTTGTGTTTTAAACCTTAATCTAACCTTATTTCACGAGTCCCAATTTAAAATTTTTGAATTAACAAAAAAAAAAGGTAGGGAATATGACTTTGTGCACAAGGAACACAACCTGCTCCCCTTTCGCACATGTGTTGAAGCAATATACAATAATGTGTATGTGTGTGTGTCATCATGCTAAATCGATTTTGGTTATTTTAGCTTCAAGCCCACATGTGCCACATGGTTGAGCAATTCAATTCATTTGGCATGCATACTAAGGAGTTTTTTTAGTCCACGAGTCCATTGAGGGGTAGTTATGTATTGGCACAGGGGCAGACCCAGGGTTCAACGCTTCAAAAGCGCACCAAAAAAACCCTAACTATCGGCCCTTTCGGCAACACCTGCGAAGCAGATGAAGTCTCACTCGAGGTAGAGGCAGGGGGGTTGCAGAACTCAGGTGTCTACAACTAGGATGGGACACAGATCTTTGATTATAACACTTAACATAACATTTAGACAACAATATGCATTAGTCATAAGCCTCATTCACATCGCAAATTAAACCCTAAATACATATCAACGCAGTAATAATAAAGATCAAACACTTCCAGTTGCTTAGCACATAGCATTAACTCAGATCTAGCATTCATTCAACATCAATAAAGCACTAAGCATCCATAGACCTATCTATCATACATAAAGATCAATGCACCAAGCGGATAAGCATCATAAACAACATCAACAACATCAACAACATCAAGCACAGGATATATGTGGTTCACCCCAGTGTGGGGCTACGTCCACCAACTTCTTCTTCCTCTTTATTAGTCTCTAATCTTTTTACATTCGTTTTCTCTTGTGCATAAAACCACAGAGCCCAACTCCACAAAGGACAGGAGGTCTACGCGTTGCGCACCAAATCCTCCCTCCCAAAATCAGGTCAAGGCATAGAACCTTACTTCACACAACCAAATTGCACAAAGCAACTTACAATCTCTTGCACTGAGCCAACATTAACACTTACAACATATTCTGCACATAGCCAACACCTACTCTTATTACATCGCTTAGCTACTTATTTATACATTTACAAAAAGGCATAATCATGGATAAACCCATGGGTCGACAACCCTTAACCCATTACATAAACCCTAGTAAACCCTTTTCTCGGTCCACAAGCCCGCAAACTCAACTCCGCCTGGGCACTCCATCTTCGACCAACTTGTCGAAGTCCCAAAACTGGTCAAGGGCCAACATTATACATGCACCCTTCCTTTCATGACCACTTCCACCTCATTAAATCAATTTTTTTATTTTTTTTACACCTTGTTTTAGCCTTGAAGAGGATATTTGACTAGATCCTTGAGCACACTTACTATTTCAAGAATATTCTTCACATATTCCAAGATTTGGAAGTAGTCATCACATAGATATTATTATTCTATTCCATGGACTTGGTAACTTGCTATGTTGAGAGTGTTGTGCCTCCATGGAATAACTACTTTCTATTTTGAGGCATTTCATTGTAGACAACTTTTGACTTATGACACACTTGTTGAGGACCATTATTTTTATTCGGAGAGGTAGTTACAACTACTTGGCACAAATTTCATGGGTACACTTCTCTTTAGCATGATTTTATTACTCATGAGAGATTTTCTCTCTCTTAGGAATGCACCAGAATGCACCCTAAGGTTTCTGAACCACATGAGAGGATTTTATTATTATTTTAAAATGTTTTGACTCATTAAACATGATCAACTTTATAAATAAGAGGCTTCCATCATTTGTAATAGTGGTTGTTGAGTGAGCAATAGTATTTATCTTCTTCTTGAAACATAGCTTTGGAGTACATTTGTTTTATATGTTGTGTGAGACGTTTTGGTGAATATTTGTGGTGGATTGGAGCAACTTCCAATCATCAAGTGAAGACTTTTTCCAAGTATGAATAATTAGGTGTGATCTCTCCTTATCTTAGCTATTTTGTTTATTACTTTAGATGTTTTTAATTTAGTTGTTTTTCAAAGTTAGGTAGTAACTAGGCTAGAAACTCCTAGGGAAATAACACTTTCACCTAATTCTGAAATTATCAATATTATTTAGATATTTCCTTGCATATTTAGTTTCTTTCAATTCACCTAATAGGAAACTTTGTGGCATGCTCTAGGGCATCATTTAGAATCCTCAAGCACAGATTAAGTTAAGCCATCCTCGTGGGATTAAAATAGACTCCATTAGCCCAAGGATAAGTAGGCACTTGTGTCCCCCTCTCTCATCCACTTAATTTTTTGATCTTTCAACTTCTTACCTTGCTGGAAATTTTATAAACTCTTTCATACATACATCAAGTTCATATTTGTTGTATACTTTAGAGAAATTGTTGATTTCAACCATAGTCTAGCCTAAGAGTTTGCATTTTAATTTGGAAATAGGTTAGACTATAAATATAGCTTGCTAGAAATTACTATTTTAAATTTTTATTTCAAGTTTTGTGCATTTCAACGCTAGTTTATTTGACCTAACACCTTAATCTTGGACATAAACTAGGCTACTCTTATACCATTTGTGTGCTGGACATTATCATTTTAAATTTTTATTTTTATTTTGTGCATTTCAACACTCTTATTTTCAGCTAGCTTATTTTACCTAAAACCTCAATCTTAGACATAAAGTAGGCTACTCTTATAATTTTTGTCTGCTGAAAATTCTTACCTTAAATTTCAAATTGCATCTCCAATAGTTTAGTTGCTTTCTACTTTAACATTCTGGAAACTTGATTCATTTTCTATTTTAGTTTAATTATTATTTCCAACAATTAAATCATTTCAGAAAATCAAAATCGAATTTCCAGAACTATTTAAGGTTCAAAAATTGCATCTTATAGAGGCATTTTTCAACTTCAAATGTTAGGGAGTTCATTATGAAATTTTTGTTTCATGTATAGCATGAAAGTTTTTTGCATCATTTCTCTTTGTTGTAATTTATTTCCAGAATCTGATTTTGAAGCATTCACTTCATGTTCGTATCATTTACATGCTTAGCTCCTTAAAATTCACACAAAACTAAAACAATATTTCACCGAGACATCTCCAAGATTCAAGATTCAAGATTCAGATTGGAAACAATTCAATTAACCCAAAATCTGATTTTGAAGCATTCACTTTATGTTCATATCATTTACATGATTAGCTCCCTAAAATTCACACATAAATCTGAAACAATATTTCAGCAAGACATCTCCAAGATTCAGATTGGAAACAATTCAATTAACCCAAATTCACACATCATAACAAGACTTGAAACCTAGTTTGAAATGATCACTTGCAAATCAAATTGAATATTACTTCAATGATATTCCAAACAAATCATTTAGTCCAATCAAACCTCGTTGATTAAACATTAAAACTTTTGAACTTTGTCATCTCCCTTTGGGATACCCCCCTTCCCCTTCCCCTTCAGTTAGAGAGAAACCAACCTAAAGAGTGAGGAAGTGTCACTGTGGTGACAGTGGGTAGCATTCATAGTTACACAAACTAGCCCCTTGTTCTTGGGAATTTCTGTAATATCCCAGATCTGGCTAGTCTAGGAAAAGTTGTTAATATGTTGTGTCTATTGTCTGACACTGGGGGTTTCTCGATGCGTTTAAGCTGCGGGTTTTAACATGCTCGGTGTTTTTGCATGTGTGTGTAGATAAATAAGTTGTTTACAACATATGAATAAGAATACAGATAGAGAATGACACAAAAGACTGTAAATCATATATTATGAGTTTTTTGTTGGTTACAATGTCGTATGTGGTTGAAAATAGAGAATCACTCGGCTAGATCAGATCTAAGTGGATCATAGTTGGAATACAATAAAGTAAACTAGAAAGATGATACCCGAATGATAGAAGACTGTTGTTGGATAGGGTATGAGCTGGATGATCTGTTTGCGTGCTACGACAACTCACACGGCAACTGTTGCGGGACTAGATTGTGCGCCCTAGTGGCTACACACCTCGGATCTGACTGGAAACTGTCTCAAACAATGTGCCTTGCCCTCTCACACGGTCCTGGTGACTGACATCCTGACAATCGGCCCTCTGCTGATGTATTTGGACCCCGGAAGGATCCCCTTGGGGAAATGCGCCCCAACTGTTGTTGGAAACTGTGCCCTAATGATTCCTTCGTCAAAATCAACTGATAAGGGTCTCAAACTAAGCGCCCTAGGATCCTCATAAATGGGTCGAAAGGATTTCCATGGATTTGATCTGATGATATCTCGAGAATCCCAAATGTATCCTCCCCAACTGTCGCACCCTCAATGGTTGAGTGATGCGCCCAACATGATTTCTCTGTCGGAATCTGACAAGAAACAAGGCAATAGAAGCATCTTGCCCTCCTCTCAACTGGTTCGGAGAGGAATCATTGGATTCTCCATGACTGAGACAAGTAGAATCAATTTGTTGCTCAGTAGTTTCTCCCTCTACCTGGGCAAGTGCGCCCTCATTGTTGCAAACTGGATAATTGTTGTTGAAGTACGATGGAAGATCTAGATGATCTTCCCAGTGACTAGAGTGTGTCTCTCAACACTAAAATCAACCTCTCGGTGTCTTCCTCCTGGAATCCACAAAGCTCTCTCCTTGTCAAGTCAAATTGTCAAGTCAAATTCTTCATAATGATGAATTAGGTCGCTTTACCTTTTCTTATAGCTTCCCGAAACCCTAATTCGTTGTTGACCTATTTTTAGCTCACCTGCTCTATTTTTAGCTCAATTTGGCTTAAAAGCGCTTTTAGTCACTTTTAGCTCAATGTCACTTTTGAATTATAACACCCTCAACTGAAGTGACCTCTAGTAACCATGTTTGCCCATGTATGGCCCTGGCAATAGTCTAACGGGGTTGTTTAGACTACTAAGCCTCCTCTGTGGAGCTCCTATTTGAAAAGGGACATTACAGTCCTCCCTTCCCAAGATTGCGTGTCCTCAAGCAATAACAATCCAGGGTGTTGTAACACCTACTCGCTCTCCCAAGTAGCATCCTCTACTGGAAGCCCTCTCCATCTGACCAGACACTCTCTAATGACCCAGCTCAGTTTCCACTCTCGAAACTCCAATACCTCCTCTGGAACCAACTCCAATTTCCCCTCCTCATCCAAGGGGGGAAACTCCTCTGATGTGTTGATGAATTGTCCCACAGCCTTCTTGAGGCAAGAAACGTGGAACACGTTATGAATCCAGCTCCCTTCTGGAATCTCTAGCTCATAGGCCACCTCGCCTACCCTACGCCTAATCCTGTAAGGTCCATAGAATCTAGGTTTCAGCTTCTCAACCCCACTCTTCTTCAGAAATCACTGTTTGTAGGGTTGGAGTCTTACGAATACCAAGTCCCCAACCTCGAAGTTGTGCTCTATCTTGTGCCTATCTACACTCATCTTCTGTCAATTCTGTGTTGCCTGCAGGTTCTCTTTCAGTAATTTGAGAATCTCCTGACTCTCGATAATCCATTCCTTGGCTTTGGGAGTTATGCTCTCCCCGAAAACCAAGTCTATCAAAGTGGGAGCATCATAATCGTATAATTCTTGGAAGGGTGTCATGCCAATGGACATGTAGAAGGTGGTGTTGTAGCAATGCTCTCCTAGATGTAGCCACCTGACCCATGTTCTTTGTTGTCCACTCACATAGTTTCTCAAATACCCCTCAACCCACTTGTTGACTATCTCGGTCTGCCCATCTGTCTGAGGGTGATAGCTAGTGTTGGGTGTCAACTCTGTCCCTACCAATCTGAACATCTCCCTCCATAATGTACCAATAAACCGACTGTCCTTGTCACTGACGATGTTCCTCGGCAACCCATGGAGTCTGAAGACCTCCCTGAAGAATAACTCGACCACCTGAAATACGTTGTAATCTGTCGGTATGGCGTAGAAGTGAGAAAACTTGGTCAATATGTCAACCACCACATAGATGCAGTCCTTACCGTGAACCTTGGGTAGGCTTGTGATGAAGTCCATCGATATGCTCTCCCATTTCTACTCTAGAATGGGAAGCGGTTGAAGTAGTCTTACTGGAAGTGTATGCTCTGACTTGTTCTGCTGACAAGTCACACACTTACTGATGTACCTCATAACATCTTGCTTGAGTCCCTTCCATGAGAACCTCTCTCTAATCTACCTGTAGGTTTTGAAAAACCCTTGATGGCCTGTCAGTGGCGAATCATGAACTGCTACTAAGATCTTCTTCTTGAGCCCTAAACTTGGCACTAAGTAGACTTTGTCCTTGTAGAATATGACGTCGTCAATGACCCTGTACCTGTCATCCTAAACCTACCCATCCAAAACCTTACAAGAAAACTTGTTTTTGGAATATTCCACCAACAAATGGGATTTCCAATCCGTTGAAACCTCTATCAAAGAACATGTCGCAAGTCTCCTAGACAATGCATCAGCCAGAATGTTCTTCCTCCCCTTGACATACTCTATGTCGAAATCAAAGGCCTGCACCTTCGTCACCCATTTCTGTTGGCGCTCACTGAGATCCTTCTGCTCAAGGAAATACTTTAAGCTGTTATGATTTGTTTTGACAACGAACTTGTTTCCCACCAAATATTCTCTAAACTTGGTCAAGGCATGCATGATTGCCAACATTTCCTTGTCATAAATAGAGTACAGCCTCTCGAGCTTACTGAGCTTCCTGCTCTCGAACACAATGGGGTGTTCTTCCTGCATCAAAATTGCCCTGATTCCCTCTCTGAATGCATCACACTCTAATACAAACAACAAAGTGTAGTATGGTAATGATAACACTGGGCATGTGCCCATGACTTCCTGCATGTGAACAAAGGCTTTCTGCGACTCATCGGTCCAGATGAAGGCCCCATGTCTGGTGATATCTGTAAGTGGTGCTCCCAGCTGAGAAAAACCCCTGACAAACTGCCTGTAATATTTGCATAGCCCAAAGAAGCTCCTCAACTCTGTCACATTCCTGGACGTTGGCCAATCTAGAATGGCCCCGATCTTCTCTTGGTGCACATGTACCCCCTGCGCATTGATAATGTGGCCCAAGAAAAGTAGTTTTGTCATACTGAATTCACACTTGGAGTCTTTAGCGTGTAGTGATTGTGCCTCCATGGTGTTGAGTACCTCATCCAAGTGCCTCAGATGTTCCTGCCATGTCTTGTTGTAAACTAAGATGTCGTCGAAGAATACCAAGACTGATTTCCTCAACTGGTCCTTGAATATGTGGTTCATGCAAGATTGAAATGTAGTCGGTGCATTGGTTATCCCAAATGGCATAACCAGGAACTCAAAATGACTGAAGTGGCATCAAAATGTTGTCTTCTCTATGTCCTGCTCTCGAATGTTGATCTGATGATATCCAGAGCGTAGATCAATCTTCGAGAAGAAAACTGCCCCATGCAGTTCATCCATCAACTCATCGATGTGAGGGATAGGATACCGGTTATTGATGGTTTTCTTGTTCAAGGCCCAGTGGTCGATGCACATCCTCATGGTACCATCCTTCTTCAGAATTAAGACAACTGAAGAAGCAAATGGACTACTGCTACATCTGATGTGTCCCGTCGTTAGAAATTCCTTAATTGTTTTCTCTATCTCATCCTTGAACCTCCGAGAATGATGATAGGGTGTTGTGATCATGGGTTTAGCCCCCTCCTCCAACTTAATGGTGTGCTCAAACCCTCTATCAAGTGGTCTCCCTGGTGGAATCGAACCAAAAACCTGTTGATGTCCCAACAAGGTCCTGATCTATGTCTGATACTACTATTGACCATCTTAATCCCTCTGTGTAGTGATCAATCACTCTGCAACATATGTTACCTCCCCATGCCTGAAGATCCTCTCCATCCTGTTGGCTAAAAATGTCTTGGGTGCCCCTAACGACATGCCCCTCAGCACAATCCTCTTCCCCTCACAGTCTTTGAACCCCATCTCCAGGGTCTGGTACTTGGTGGTGATCTTTCCCAAGGTGATCAACCACTGGACTCCCAACACCACATCTGTGTCAAATAGGTCAACTACATAAAATGTCTCTCTCACAGTGTAATTACCTAGCTTAATCTCCAAGTCTAGGACTCTGTCTAGACACTCCATTGTGTGGCCATCTGCTACTGCAACGTCAAACCCCTCAAACTCCTCTATCTGAAGTGCCCACCTCGACACCAATGAAGCATCAATGAAGTTGTGGGTGGACCCACTATCTATCAGGGAAATTACCCGTTGTCCCTAAATAGTCCCTCTGATCTGGAGGGTTTCATACCTTGGAACACCAGAAAGGGTCGCTATGACTCCTCCCTTTGTTGGTCCTCATCTATTAACCTTCTCACGAGGCTGTGGCACTACCGGTGGTTGGGTCCCTGCCAATGTCGGTGGTCTCCGGGGAGGTCTCTCCTCCGCCTGTGATGGCTCCTCCTTTGAGCTAGTAGAACCACTATCATGCCCCTCCTCCTCACTATCCACACTGTTTGTTGCCACCTCAATATAATGGATCTCTCCCTTGCCCATGCACCTGTGGCCTGAGACCCAAGGGTCCTTCCAGGTGAAGCAGAGCTTCTTCCTCATAAGCTCTCACCTCGTCTCATCATCCAACTTCTCCTTGCCCTTCCACTCTCTCTGGAATGGCTTCTTGTCTCGGTCCAGTTATCCCCACTTTTTAGGGATAACTAGGAGATCATGTCTCGAGGCCCACAGGTCCTAGACATGGAGTAACGAGAGCAGGATTGACCTGAGCATGGCCCTAGAGGGCCCACCTTTTCTTCTTCCATTGTCTTTGTCTTATCAGCAGCAACAACATCCATCACCATCAACTTGGTCCTGTATCAAAAGAGGTTCTTGCTCCATGAGATAATTGGTCCAGGTATCATGGTATGTGTCACTTTTGATCATTGAAACCTTTGAATATATGCATATGATTCATTTTATCTCTATCAATTGCTTGGATCTTACATTTGCCCACTTGACCATGTTTGGGGGGATTGATAGGGTGCCCTAGCAAGCCTGTGTCTGTAGGTTTTGGTTTGCCACTGGGGGGATTTCTGAAAAGCCATTGTCCACTCCCATCATACTACCACTTTTACATCTTGTTTCCTGCTCATCTATGCCATTCCCCTTGTCCATGCATTGGGTTGACCTATTTTCAGGATTGCACCTTACCTCGTGGGAAGAAGGGGCTAAAGGCCCAGAAGGTAAAAGCAAGCTAGTAAAAGATAAAAGCCTAAAAATGAACCTCGAGATGCTTCACCTCGAGATCCCTGAGAAAGCAATAAAAAGCTTCTCAGCAAGAAACAAGAGGGACCCGAAGAAATAATAAAACAATACCTAATCAGAGGATAGGGGGGCTCATCACGAGCCAACCTATTAGGTCCATGGGTACCTAGTAGTATGACATTGCCACCAGTTGGTTACCACGTCAGGGCAATGACTCTTGATTGCATGGCCAAGGGAAAGGGGGTCTCATCACGAGCCAGCCTTCTCATCTCTGTGAAAGTACTTGTGGGTAACGCTGTCAGCTCTAGTCACCATGCCAAGGCAGTGTCCCCTTATTAGCTTTTGAACAAAAAACAAATAAAAGAGTAAAAAGAATAAAGGCAAGAACGGGCTTGGAAAAAATGCATCCATGATAGGGACAACTCGCCTTCTACAAAGGCACCCACAGGTAACATCTTTGCACCCTTGGCCATCATTGCACCCACATGCTTGGACATCCCCTGACCATACCACCCACTTGCATGGCTTGGAGGAGGTCTTTCTGGGAACTTGCCCTTTTCTGTGGACACTAGCCCAATAGGAAGCCTTGTCATTTTCTCCAGACTTGTATTGCAAGCTTGTGTAACGTCTTTGAGCTATTGATTGATGTATTAGGGATTTTATGCATGTGTTTAACAATATTAATGATGAAATGTGATTGACATTGCCATGATCCCTGTGACTGATGAGCCCATGGAGGGTGTAGCCTTTGATATGTAGGACCATACCCGACGGACAGGTACCATTTGGACCGATACACATGGGGAGATGATCAGTTCGAACCTCCATGGGGTTGAAGAGCCCACCAGATGGACGCTGAGACCCCATCAGGGGGTAGAGACAGGACAGAGGTTGATCAGAGTCTTTGCACCAGAGAAGAAGAGGACGTTCCACTAGAGGCACCCCGGCATAGCCTAACCTAGGGGGATGAGCCCTTTTCACTGAGACGTTGGTCTTAGAAGGCATGGGACATCACCTTTGATGACCATGACGTCATCGAGCCTATTGGACATCTTTGGAGGCAAACTGGGCAGCAGTGGCATGTTGGAGAAGCCCCTGAAGGGCTAACGTTTTTCTCCAGGATGTTTCATTTTCCCTAGAAAGGGCTAGCGCCTCCCTTAGAGGGGATTTTACTCTCTTTTCTGCTTAATTAGGGTTTTTACTTAGCATTTAATGTAAAAACAGTATGATTTTGACATTATGGCCTTGTCGACCTTTTTATGACCTAAAAAGTAAAATTTGGTCATTGATACAGTATATATTGAGGATTTTGATCCTCATTTTAGCATAACAACTCACTCACTCATAGTGAGGTCTGATTTTTAGCACCCTATTGGGGTTTTTGGTTGAACTAAGTGATGCACACTTGTTGAAGGAAGAGATTTTTGGCATTTATGGTGTTTCTCTTGAAGGAAGGTGTTACAACTAGGGTTTGCATGGTTATTTCTTCATAAATTGTAAGTGTTTTTTCTACAAAACTTCTTATTGAATGGTTGTAGTTTAAATTTCTTGCATATTGCTTATAAATTTGTTGAATCAAAACCCTAGGTGACAAGCACACAAGTAGGTTCTTGTCTAATGTCCCCTGATAGAGAAACCTTCAACCATTGAAAGAGAGGAAGAGAGCCTAGTCGTAGCTACACTCCTTGTTTCTCTTTCCCTTGTGCTAGCCGTACCTTTTGGAATTCAAGAGGAGGAAGACGTCCCAGGCCTAGGTTATCTACACTTAGGGTCGTTTTTCCTTTAGGGTTTGATGAAAGAGCCTTGTTGTAGCAACTCTCCCTCATTAAGCTTTCTTGTCTTGATTTTGTGCTTCATCTGAGCTAGTCGTTTGTCGAGAAGGAGGAGAGAGCACGAGGCCTTGCTTTTGCAACACCAGAGTGAGCCTCTCTCCCCTAGGGTTCTGTCTTTGAGGCCCTGCTTTAGCAACACCTTGAAACTTTTCCCTCTAGTCCTTTGAAATATCGTCTCCTTCAACCTGTGCGTCCTTCACTTATTGACTCCATTCTACCCTAAGGCACTAATCCCAAGACCTCCAATGTTGAAGTAGAATTGAATCTAAACACTCTCAAACCTTTTGAAATTGAAACCCTAACTACACTAACCCTAGCCTAGACTAACCTACTAACCCTAAGTTGCTGACATCATCATTGAATATTTCATCTTTATTGCAGTAACGTTTTGTCTTTTGAGTAATTGAATGGTAGTTGAAGGCATTAATTGAGTTAAGAAGTTATTTGTTATATTGAATGTTGTATCATTCTAGTATTTATTGATGAAGTGACATTATTGCCATTGTTATTTTGTAAACATTGACTTTGTCAACATTTACTTTTAAATTGCTCATATTGAATATTAGATAGTCTTTAATGTATATGAAGTACTAACCACAGCCTGCATATATCAAGTTTGTTGTTGCTTTGTTCTTGGGCAGGGATCCTACTCGATTGTCTTTATTGGCTATAAGTCAGACTATCTGCTTTGGTGGTGATCTGTGAAGGGGGAAACTTGTCATTGTTTGATTATCCTTTGAAGCCTCTTCAAAACCCCAGGTCACTGGGGATGTCTCCCTTGGGCCTAACCTCCCTAAAGAGAAAGAACATACCCATCGTGGTGACATTGGGTGGGATAGGTTCATGTTACACCAGTTTGGCCTTCTACCTTACAGCCTTTGCTCCTAGCTACAAACTGCGCGATAACAGGTCCCTCTTTGGTATGAAGGGTTTGGAAAAGGGTTTAGTCTTCGACGTTGAATCTGTTAGATCTCGAGTGCATAAGGTGGCATCTTGCAAGGTGTGAGGCCTATATGCCTTCACCCATCCTCTCAAGGGTTCTGTGAGCCCCTCTGTGAACAACATAATCAACCTAGGCTCTGAGATATATGTCACTGCCACTACTACCTGCTAAAACTCTGTGATGAATGCCTTTGTTGTGTCAGTTTGCCTCAACTGGGCTAGATCCCTGAAATGGATCTTTGGATCCCTCCTGTCAAACCTGTCCATGAGTCTCTCTGTGAACTCCCTGTAGTAAGTGATGTGACTCTGACCCAACGTCACCAATCCATAATGCCACCACTCGTGTGCCTCACCCTCCAAGTGTAGGGTAGCAAAACTGATAGCCTCTATCTCGGTCATCTGGTTGAGCTTGTAGTACATGTAACTTTTGTACCCAAGCTCTAGCAATGCATTTGGACGATCCGTCAAAAGAAGGTATGTTGAGTTTACCAACTTTCCGGATGAAATCCATGTTATGCCCTTGTTGTTGCGGCTGTCCTCCTCTCTGAGGCTCTCTGGGATGGTTCCTGAGTCTGAGTCCACAGTACTCGACCAGGGTCATGTCCTGATGGAAGTCACGGCCCAATGTTCCGCACTCCCTCATGTACTCTGCAATGTCCTCTACCTGAGTGGGTTACCTTTGTGTTGTTAGTTGTTCTGTTGTTGTTGGGGGTGCCCTCAAGAAACTAGGGAACAATGGCCTGGGAATCCTACTCGAAGAAGTGTATGTGCAAGTAGGTGAATGGAGTCTACTGCCTGCCCCTGAGTTTCCCTGCGCTGCATGTGGGGCTTGTGTGCTCACTATAGCCAATCTATCAGCCATTTGTGCCAAGGACTGCGTCATGGCCTACTGACTGGCCACCAGATTGTTGATAACTTGCATGAAAGTTGCATCTAGGTCCATGGGTGCCTTACCACTACCCTCTAGCCTCTCATACGTGTCTCCCATCATCCTCTTTGCCTCACGCTTTGCCCTTCTCTCTGCTTCCCTGTGTGCCTCTTCCTCTTCCTCTAAACTGGGAGGAAAGGGGGGG